>BQNB010019824.1:40056-56752 GCA_026074375.1 Tanacetum coccineum | reverse complement strand
GTTTTAAGTGTTTTTGCCATTCCTAGCTTTTATTCTTGTTCTAGTTTCTTTTCCTTGTTTATCTTTGTATGTATTTGTTAATTAGGTTTAGTACCCAATCATAATCACATCCTTGTCATAAACAAACATCAATCATCAATCGTATCTCGATTTTCCATTCAAGCCTCGTTGGGACATAACGACCCGGGAACACTCTATACTGCTTCCGGTTTTCTTGCTCTCGCGGATTCTGATCCTTTGTGTTGTATTTATATTATATATAGATAGATTTTAAGGAGTAAGTCTGTGCGAGTCAATAAGCTACATTAAACTTATGCTTAAATCAATTATTTTCTAAACTTAGTTTACTAAGGTATAAACTTTGTTTCCCTGTTACTATATACCGTAGATTAGCATCCCCAACAGTCTAATACCAATGCAATATCCTTAAAAGAACATTTACCTCTTTCCATCACCATTTTCTTTTTTCCCTTGTTAGTATGCATTATCTGGTTTTCCTTGTTAAGATGTTGTCCAGCTTTCTCAATCCTCTTTTCAATAAGGTCCTAAATCTTTATTTGTGTTACCTTTCTTTTGTCATCTACACATAAAGCAAACACTCAATACATAAGCCACAACTAACAGAATAAGAAGAAGTGGCAAAATGGGTCAATGAAATTGCATCATGAACCTGCAAGTCACTCTCATACTTGTACACTTACATTTCATACGCTTCTGTTTCTCCCACTCTCTTTTCAATAAATCATCGAGTATGTCATCAGCTATAGCATCATGAACCTGCCAGTTACTCCCATACTTGTGTAAAACAAATCAATCATGTCATCCTTTACAACAAACCTATTCAAGTCCATAGCTTTCCAGGAATTTGTCATTGATACGAAGTTTAATCTAGGGTTTGTTTAGGTTTTGGGAGTGAAGAGCCAGTTTTGGTAGTGAGAATTAAATGGAGTGTGTTTGGAAAGTTTTCTAAATGGAGTAAAGAGTAAAATTTGTTGGGAAACACAGAGTCAACACTCGTTTAAATAGTAAAAGACTTAATTACATAAGGACGGTTCATGTAATTTTTTTGTAAACAATAAAAACTGATGATGCAATTTAGTATTTTGTACCCAAACATAAATGATGGTATACTGTTATGGCGGTGCTTCATTTTCTACTTGCAATGATTACATCTCAGCTTCTATGCACGACAATCGATAGTTGATTTAATTATTTATAAGGTAATCACACTTATTTCGTCTCACATATACATCTAAAGTGTTTACCTAAAATTTTAATCAATGGCCACTTTCGAGGTTTTGGATGAACTTATGGAGATTACCGGTTTAACCGAGTTACATAAGCGTATGCGGTTTTGGTTTGTGCAAGAGATTGCCGAAGAATAAGGCTTGCTAAAATTTCTTCGTGATCGCTGTGATGACTTGAGGAGGAAAAATGTCAGGCACCATGTGTTGATTCATGAGATAGAGGCTCTGGGAGAACGTGGGGTGGATGTTGATTCTTTGGATTCTTTAAAATAAACTCACACTAGAGAAAATGTTAAGCTTGCCGCTTTAACAAATTCGATTGTTGAATCTTTGGTTGGTATCCATGAGAAGGAACGTCATGTGGCTAAAATGGATTTAAATGATTAGGTTTTCATAGATAACGAGTAGTTAGTCACTTTTTGTTTTGTTGATGGTTGAATGTAATGACTTTTATATCTTATGGTTGTATATCTTATCTTTTGAAGATGTTATTTGTAAATCTAATTGGCCAAAAATTATGTTCAATCAAGTCTTTTGATTTATGCATGTTGTTGTTGTTTATGTCATTTCTTGTGTTAGTGATATACATTAAACATAGATTTTAGGTATGTTTGGGTCGTATCAGCAAAAATTCCAGTCTGAATAGATTATGGCGGGAGTGTGGGAGGAAGAAATCCGCCTCAGGGACCAACCGCGCAATAGGAAAACGACAAAATAAAGGAACAGTTATAGTTATTGTGCTGATGAAGCAGTCAGGGACCAACAACGCAACACGAAATAATAGTGAAAAGACGATTCTACCCTTTGACAGAAGAGCGACGTGGCAAGGATAACAACGGAGATAACCGTCGTTACCTTAACGGAGCTCCATGGACCAAACGGGTAACTACAGTGTCAAATAGGGACCCCATATGAGAGTCCCCGTAATCTGGGGACCAAACGAGCAAACGAGGTGGAGTTTGGGGACGAACATCGTAATTTACCCTATATGTTTTATCATAATATTATCGCAAATATTTTTGAAAGATATAGTATAGGAATCTGTACGTTGGTCCACTAATGAGACTAATGAGAAAATATTTCTGAAAGATAAGTATAAAGCAATTTTAGTTAAAAATTTTGATATTTAAAGATTTTCGTTTAGTTTATTTATTTGAGTAATGCTATTTAGACCTACAATTCATGCCTAAATACATGCCTAATGCATAAAATACTTGTACAATTGAATCATGTATTTTCTCTCTCTAAATTCTCACCAATCACTTTTTCAAATCCACCAATCAAATCATTAGGCATATTAGTAGGCTTGCTAATTAGGCCTAAGAATCATTTTTCTATTTATTTAATGAATTTAACATACGAGTAATAAAATAGAAGGAAGTAGTTAACAAGTGGGAAGATTGCACACCCATAGAAAACTCTGCCGCCTTCATCATGAACCCTAATTCGATTGAATCTACTACCTCCCTTGTGCGGTGATTGTTATAACCCTGGTTTATTGAGATCGTCACATGTTGATTGATTTCTAAATGAGCGCGTTAAGCGATCTCCTGACACGGGAGCATATGGATCTGATTGGTTTTTAGGGTTTTCATTGATTTTCTTTATTGGAGCCCCAATCCTCTTTAGGGCTTCTTTTTGTTGTTTTTAATCCTTTTTAATTCTTGTTTCTTCTGGTGTGTTTCTGTTATTTTCGATGGGTGATTCGGATTGGAATGTGGTCAATCAAAGGAACGCCGTTTTGGTGTTTGAGAGATTGAACCCCTCTCAAACACATAAATCAAATGCGGATGAATTGGCAAAGCTTTCCTTGTCTGTCTATGTTGCTAATTTTCCTTCACATCTTACTGTTCGTGAGCTTTGGAATATATGTGGAAAGGTGGGTACTCTTGTGGATGTCTATATTGCCAAGCATAAGAATCAGTTAGGGCAAATGTTTACTTTTTGTCGTTATATCAAGGTGGCTAATTCTAAAACCCTAATTGACTCGTTGTCTAATGTGTGGATTGGGAAGTCACGTTTGCATGCTAATGTGGCAAAGTTTGATCGGAATGTGTCCACAGTACGCTCTCATGTTGGTGAAAAGGTTGGGAAATATTCACAACCTAATAAGACATATACGAATGGTGTTAAGAACATGGATGCCGCTAAATCTTCTTTTGCTTCGGTTTTAAATGCTGGAAGAAACCCTAAATTTGTAATGGATCCTTCTCAACCTATTGTTCTTAATGATGATTGTATTTTGGAACGTGACCTCTCCTGTACTTTGATGGGAAAGATTAAGGACATCAATGCGTTATCAAACCTCTACGTTATTCTAGCTAATGAAGGTTTTGATAATGTGAATCTCACGTATTTAGGAGGTTTTTGGGTGCTTATTGATGATGGCTCGTCATCCTCTAAA
This sequence comes from Tanacetum coccineum, assembly GCA_026074375.1. NCBI lineage: Eukaryota > Viridiplantae > Streptophyta > Magnoliopsida > Asterales > Asteraceae > Tanacetum > Tanacetum coccineum. Next base: position 53,101 of record BQNB010019824.1, on the reverse strand, counting down.
GAAAAATTGCTTAAACATGTGGGAGTAGCATGTTGGTTCACTGAACTGCTACCTGCTAATAACTTTTTTGTTAGTGATGAGCGTTTGGTTTGGATCTCCGTAGAAGGACTGCCCATTTAAACATGGACTAATAATACGTTTGCTAAAATTGTTTCACCATGGGGTGTGATGGCTGACGTTGATGTTGCGGCTGATTCAGCCTTACCTTTTAAGAAATTATGTGTGCTTACCAAAACTCATACCATAATTAATGACAAGATTAAAGTCCTTGTTAATGGGCGTGTTTACTGGTTACGTGTAAAGGAACTCGAAGCATAGACTCCAGATTTTAGCAATGATTTTAGTGACAACTCCTCTTCTGATGAGGAATTTATTGATGAGGATGCGGAGCATGTAAGTGATACTTGTGACTTTGAAAAAGAAAAGGAGGTTGATCATGTCTCGGAATCAAGTTGTATGAATGAGAATGGTGTGGAGTTAAAGAAACATGGAACCAGTGACGAGCTTAGACCTATCTCAAAAGATCCTTTTAGGATTTATGATCTTTTAAACAAGAATACAGCTAAGCGAGACTCTAAGGGCGACGATCCTACTTTTCCTCCAGGTTTTACACCGAATGTTATTAAAGATACTCAGGTGGAAAATAAGCTGATAGTATTAATTAACCTAATGGTAATTCATTCAGTCACAAGGATGGTTCATCTAGTGCTAAAGGTGGGAGTAATCGGTCACTCAAACTAAAACCAGGAGGCTCAATCCTTGAAGTGATGGAGGGTTTGGTTAAAGTCGGTCAAACTATGGGTTACAATATGGAATGATGCTTGAAAGACATTGAAGCCAATATTAGTTCCCAAGGAGATTTTCAGGTTTTAAAATGAATTTCTTGTCTCTTAACATTCAAGGTCTTGGTCAGTCAGCCAAGAAGAATTGGATTCGGGAGTTAAATGTGAAGTAAAAGTTAGTTTTGTTGCTATCTAGGAAACTAAAGTGGAAAAGATTGATCTTTTTTCGCTTAGAAATCTATGGGGTAATTTTTCGTATGATATTGCTTTCAGTCCTTCTGTTGGGTATTCTGGTGGTTTATTATGTGTTTGGGATCCGAATTTGTTTTCTAAAGATAGCGTGACTATCTCTGATTCTTTCATGGCCATTCGAGGTACGTGGACTTCTACTTCTACTAAGCTCCTTATTGTTTCTGTTTATGCGCCCCAAGACTTATCTGAAAGAAAAACCCTTTGGGAGTATATTAGTCACTTGATTGATCAGTGGGATGGAGAAAGTGTGATTTTAGGAGATTTTAATGAAGTTAGATCGGAGGAAGAAAGATTTGGTACCAATTTTAATGCTTCTGGTGCCAATGCTTTTAACCAATTTATCTCGACAGCTGGTCTTGTGGACCTTCCACTTGAAGGTTATTCTTTTACTTAGGCGCACAAATCAGCCTCGAAAATGAGTAAACTTGACAAATTTTTAGTTACCGAATGTTTGCTTTTGGTTTTTCCTTCGTTATCTGCTATTTGTCTTGACAGGAATTTGTCAGACCATAGGCCTATTCTTATGCGTGACTTGGTGGTTGACTATGGACCAACTCCTTTTCGTGTTTTCCACTCTTGGTTCATTAAAGATGGGTTCGATAAACTTGTTGAAGACTCGTGGAAAAATTCAAATTTTGTGGAGGCTAACAATATATCTCTTTTGAAAAAAAAATTCCAAGCTCTTAAGGTGTCGATCAAAACTTGTTGTAAAGTTGATAAGCAGCGTATCAATGCGTCTAGACATTCCATTCAACACCGGATTTCTGAATTAGATATATTGATGGACAAAGGAATGGGTAATGAAGATCTTGTGAAAGAAAGGACCTCGCTTATAAAAGATCTTCAAGATATCAACGCCCGCTACGCGTTAGACATGGCTTAAAAGGCGAAGATTCGTTGGGCCATTGAAGGAGATGAAAATTCTAAATATTTTCACGGAATTATCAATAAGAAGCGGTCTCAACTTGCTATTCGTGGTGTCCTTGTCGATGGAGATTGGAATGAGGAACCATCTAAAGTGAAAAATGAATTTCTTACTCACTTTTCTAATCTGTTCTCTAAGCATACAGGTCCTAGTATCAATCTTGACCCTCAAATGTTTAGGCATCTTTCTACTGAGCAGAACGTCGATCTTGAAAGTAATGTGACTTACGAGGAGATAAGGAAAGCGGTTTGGGATTGTGGATCCAAGAAATCTCTCAGACCAGATGGGTTTACGTTTGATTTTATTCGTAAATATTGGAAGATCATTGATCAAGATGTGGTTAATACGGTCCAAGAATTTTTCGTCTCTAGTAAGTTTCCTCCTGAGTGCAATTCCTCGTTCATTACTCTTATTCCTAAGAAGCAAGATGCTAAGGTCGTTAAGGACTTTCGTCCTATTAGCCTGATTGGTAGCATTTATAAAATCATTTCTAAGATCATGGCTAATCATTTAAGTTTTGTTATTAAGATCTCATTAGTGATGTTCAATTGGCTTTCGTCTCTAACCGGAAAATTCTGGACGGGTCTTTCATTCTTAATGAGCTTATATTGTGGTGTAAATACAATAAGTCTAAAGCTATGATCTTTAAGGTCGACTTCGAAAAGGCTTTTGACTCGGTTAGATGGGACTATCTAGATGATATTTTAGATAAATTTGGTTTCGGAGCTAAATGGAGAGGTTGGATTCAAGGGTGTTTTAATTATGCTATGGGGTCTATTCTAGTTAATGGAAGTCCGACTTCAGAATTTAAATTCCATAAAGGATTGAAGCAGGGAGACCCCTTATCTCCTTTTCTTTTCATCTTAGTCATGGAAAGTTTGCATCTTTTGTTGAACAATATTTTGAGTGCAGGTTTATTTAAGGGCATTCGCATAAATGGCTCTTTGACTTTGTCTCACTTGTTCTATGCCGATGATGTTGTCTTCATTGGAAAATGGGATAAGGCAAATTTTATTACTATTGTGCATGTCCTTAAATGTTTTTTCCTGGCTTCAGGGCTCAAGATTAATATTCATAAGAGTAAACTCATGGGGATTGGTATTTCTCATGAGGAAGTTAATACGACTGCTAATCTTATTGGATGCACTACTTTCACAACGCCCTTTATTATCTCGGTGTTAAGGTTGGGGCGCCTAGCTCCAAAAGTTGTTCTTGGGACGAGGTTATTGCTAAAATCTCCGCTCGTTTGTCGAAATGGAAAATTAAAACCCTTTCCATAGGTGGCCGCCATACTTTAATTAAATCGGTTTTAACCTCCTTGCCGCTATACCATATGTCGATCTATAAGGTTCCCATGGGTGTTTTAAATAGAATGGAATCCATATGTAGGAGGTTCTTTAACGGTGCGGATAATAATGAGAGAAAAATCTCTATGATCGGGTGGCAGAAAGTCTTGGCTTCAAAGAAAAAAGGAGGGCTTAGAGTTTCTAGTTTCTTTGCCCTTAACCGGGCGCTCTTGTTCAAATGGATTTGGAGGTTCATTTCTCATGGTACGTCCTTATGGTCTCGTTTTATTAAAGCTATGTACGATGATCATGGTGCTCTTGACAACCCAGGTGATGTTTCGCGTTCTTCTCCTTGTTAATAAACATGAGTTCGTTATTCTTGCTAACTCAAATGATAGATGAATTTGGTCGCTTGAATCATCGGGTGAGTTCTCGGTTAAGTCGGCTCGCTCGTATATTGATGATACTTTATTGCCTATAGTAGGTTCTCCTACTAGATGGGTGAAAGTTGTCCCGATAAAGATTAACATTTTCGCTTGAAAAGTGTATTTGGACAAACTTCCTACAAGGTTAAATTTGTCTCTCCGTAGGATTGATATCCCGTCTATCATTTGTCCTATTTGTAGCTCCGCTGGAGAGTCAGGTTCTCATCTTCTCTTTGGGTGCAACATGGCTCATCTTCTTTTGCGAAAAGTAGCTCGATGGTGGGAATTAGAATATCATTATCTTAATTAGTATGAAGATTGGCTTGCTTGGTTTATCTATATTCGGCTTCATAAAGGTCTTAAAGATGTGTTGGAAGGTGTCTTCTATGTTATGTGATTTGGAAATTCCGTAATCAGGTCTTGTTTGGCAGCTCTCAGCCTCGCTTAGATCTTCTTTTTGATGAGATTGTTCTTTTATCTTTTACTTGGTGTTCTAGTAGATATAAAAACAATTTTGATTGGATCTCTTGGTTGAAATGTCCTAGATCCTTACCCTTGTAATTTTCTAGCTTCTTGCTAGCCTTTAATATAATTTGTCGTTCAAAAAAAAGTTAACAAGTGAGAAGCAAAGAGTGAGTGGAGCATGCAAAGAATAAAAATCAAATGTGAAAATATTGGGGGTAATTTTGAAAAATGGATATAAACATAAAAAGGGCGTTTTCAAGCGGTAGGTCCACACCTACTTATTGATTATTGCGTTTTTGGTAGCATTCAAACGCAAATAATCAATTGTTGTTATCCAAACACTATCAAACTGCTTATCACGTTTTTAAAACGAAATAATCAAATAATCACCCTCAAATCGCAGCTCTAAACACCCTCTAAAACACATTTAATACACATTAATTGAGTTTATTATTTCCCATGATTAGTTGTGAATTTTAAATTAATGAAGTTAAAGTTTCCTTATTTAATTGTCTAAAATAATGCAGGGCATTGGTTAGATAAACTCATTTAAAAAAGATCAAACTAAACATAAAGCTAGTTAGACAGAGTCAAAGCTTTAGTACAACAAAAATCTATACAAAATATTAAGCGATATTAACACACAATGAAAAAATTATGTAAAAAGTTGTGTGCACGTGTATTATAATCATATAAGTATTAGAACTTTAATATAATTTCATAGGCAACTCTTCATCATTATTTATGAATTGTTGTAATAATTTATCTTCAAAACAAAGTTATTAAATATTATTACCTGTTATACTATTTGTCCAAACGCTAAACACAGTAGTGACCACAACGACCCACAATTTTTATGTCACCTCAGCTTTCTCTCTACGGCGACTTACATACGACCTTTTAGGCCCAGTAAAACGATCTACACTACAAAAAATATACTTTCCAAAAATACATTTTAATTAATCCAACACATACACAACACAAACACATGAATCAGTCGAGTTCCCGGCCCACATCTCCCATTTGCAAAGCTTGAGCTACATAGACCAACTTCCTCGTAGTTATGGCGACCTTCTTTCTTGTGGGTCGACCTACATGCATAGCTTTATGCGTGCACGGGACAATAAGACTAGTTCTAAAATATATTAATATTACGTACGACACAAATGATGAAAACAAACATAATTGTCCACATCTCATCTTTCATTTCTAAAAGGTCATATCAACAATATGACATGATATCCGTGTGTCGTTTGTTTCCATATTTGATACGGGACCATCAAGATACTCGCTCGATCGCCTTCCTTTGAGGTTACGTTCGGTTCACTTTCTTATTTCGTTTGAACACCACAAAATGAAACCTCGTGGCGAATTCATGTAACGTGTAATTTCTTCGAGAGGACCACGTTTACGTAGCTATATGTACACACGGTTTGAAAGTAAGCTTGAAAAACACGTGCACGGACCGTTCGATCCATAACAGGTCGAAACAAGACAACTATTTCTCCGTAACTCCATTGTCCTTATGCTGGTTTTTGTCTATACACATTTGCATTTATTTTTGCCACTTTTTACTAAATCAAATACGAGTATTTGTTTTTGGAATATGAAAAACCAAGTACAAGAATTAAGAATATTCCTATACGACGGCATGTTTGATTTTTTGCAATTTTCCAATTGCGAGAAGATATTTACAAGAAAGTTCCATGCAATAAAGTACGTCAAAATGCAAAATTATTAAGGTGGATATATAAAAGAAAACTCAACTAATCCAAATTTAATGTGGCTTTAAGTTTTTTTCATTTGACAAAAAGCGAACACGTATTTTGACAATGCCCCAAATATAGTACTAGTACATGAACAATTTGTTATTAAAACTAAAATAAAATTAGTAAGATTTTGAATAAGCCACTCATTTTCCGTCATATTTGAGTAACGAGGTTCGTAACCCGTGTGTTACCGCGAAACGCGCGGGATTTTTTCCGCAACAGATCGATAACGTCAATTACTATTTGTCAGTCGTTGGAACTCACCTTGCAACGAACCAATAACCTCAAAAGCTATTTCCGTAAATATTTTAAAAATATATATTAAAGTTCAGCATTTTTTATAAAATCGTGCGCATGTTAGAAGCATTGCAATATTTGACATGTTTTCTTCGCAATTCGATGCTCTTTTCAGCGACATTTTTTTCTGAATGAATTGATAGATATGCGTTTTATATTTGATAAATAAATAGGTAACAATGATAAATAGGTAAAAGTTGAAGGTCGGTTTTGTAACTTTCATCGTGAGTCGTGAGATTTTCTTTTTTTAATATTTTTTACTGTTCAGTGTTCACATTAACAGTTTCTGCTCTTTAGTTAATAGTTATAATTTGGACTTTTGCATAAATTTTGTTCATATATAATCACATTTTCCTTTTGATGTTAAAAGAGTGGTTAAAAAACGTAAATGTAACATGATCACAAAATACGCATGTTAAAATTTGAAATATTTGTATTTTAATAGCAGAAAATGCTACGTATAACAAGAAAATGAACAATTTATATTCATATTCTTATTATCCCCAAAAAACTTCAGCGAAAAATACATAGGCCTGAGCAAAATCAATCGAAAATCGAATCAAACTGAAAAACTGAACTGAACAGTGCCGAACTATACCGAACCGACCTAATTCGATTTGGTTTCCGGTTTTATAGAATTACAGTTTTCGGTTTCGGTTTTTCTCTAGTCGAGTCGGTTTCGGTTCGGTTTAAAACAAGGCAAAATACACATGAACTATCTAAATCAGTTTCGCTCTCATAACTTCGGTTCAGTTTCGGTTTCAGCTTCGCTTTCTTAACTTTGATTCGGTTATCGGTTTTCATTTTCGTCAATTTCGGTTAGGTTTATTTGGTTCGCTTGGGTTTAAACAGCTGCTCCGAATCTTTTATATAATAAAAGAATTACATCATTTTAGAGTTTTCTATTAAATTGAATCTTATGAATTAAAAAATTAGACCAATCAGAATACTTTATTTTGCCCCGTAGGCAAAATCGTGCGATCCGATTGGTTAATAAAAAGTTAAAATTTAATCAATTTGGTCAAAATTAAAAAAAATTGGTGGAGAAATTTGATAAAAAAAAAAACACATAAAAATATATGTGTCGAATTTGTGAAAACAAAAACTTGAAAAAACGGAGGTAATTAATAAAACTTTAGTGGTTTAATTTGAAATAAATTATATGAGTTAAGTGTAAATTTATAAATTTACAAATTTTATTATATCTTTAAAAAAAACAAATAACCCTTTAAATGTTTTCCCCTAGATTTTATATTTAAATACAACAACGCAAACAATTTCTTACTCTCAAACAAAGATTTCACATTATTTAATACATCCCAAAATCTACCCGAAACTTTTTAGTGGATTTTTCTTTGTCGGCATAATATCAAGTTGTACACACCAAATATGAAATACATCCGAAGCAATACAATTATCGTAAATTAAAGAAAATTGTTTTCTAGTATTAATTGAGTGTTTGGAAGAAATTTACATTTCTATCTTTGCTAAAATTTATAACATATTGAATTTTTAAAATCGTATTTATTTCATTGCGGCACTCGGAGGTTCTTTTGAGCTCGACTCAGGGCTTACCTAAAAGGGTACTTTCGCTGAGGATTAGTTAGATACATATCGATTTCGAAAAAGGTAATTAAAAGAAAAATAATTAAAATTAATTCTATCATAATATATTATAAAAGATTTAATTTAAATCTATTCTTCTTTTATTGATTCGTTATTAGTCTATACATCGCTTATAAACAAAAAAATAAAAAAAATATATATATTAAAAAAAACAGAAATGTTTAACCGTGCGTGATACTGGGAATTAATAAACAAATACGTGTAAGTGTAATAGTGAAATAAACACATAAAAACTGACGTTTCAATACTAAAAATAAAATAAAAAAAAAGTTAAAAGGAAAAAAAAGAGTAAATTGCATAAATCGTTCTTAAAGTTTGGTTAAATTCCATGTTTCGTCTTAAACGTTACGAAAGTGCAAGGATCGTCACTGTGGGAAACTTTTGGTGCAGTAGCGGCCCATGCAGGGACGATACTTGCATCAAAGGTTTGCCCAAATGTTTTCCCACAGAGACGATACTTGCACCAAAGGTTTCCCACAGAGACGATCCTTGCACTTTCATAACGTTTGAGACAAAACATACAATTTGGCCAAACTTTAAATACGATTCATGCAATTTACTTTAAAAAAAAAGAAGCAAATAATCACCGTCCCCACACGTGACGACTACACATCCCAACAAACCGCCACGTGTCCATCTTCCCCTATATAAACACCATCACCATTCCACTATCATTTCATAAAAAATAAAAAAAAACTCAAATGATTTCAATGACATCCAACATGCTCCCTATCCAATCTCCGGCCACCATCAAACCACCACCACCGTCAGCAACCACCAACAACCATCATAAAAACTGGTGGACCCCACTTTTCGGCTGGTCATCTGAACCTGACTACATTGACTCTGCTGACGTCATCACGGAGAAAAGAACAGATAGAAGATCTAATAAATCAGTTAATTTTAGCGATGAGAAAGCGAAGAAGCTGAGGATGATGACAGCTGAAACGATGTCGTTTCATGACAAGATGTATCATTCTGCTATTGCTTCTCGTTTGGCTTCTGATTTCTCAGATCATCATCATCGTTAGTTACTTAGTTTGTGATTAAGTTTATTTTTAGATGTTTAATTAAGTAAGTAACAATCATTTTTATAAAATGTTACCACTAATCCAAATAATTTGTATATATTACTTAATAAACTAGTGTATTTTTATCTTTATTCGTTTTAGTTAGTAAACAAATAAAAACATTTGTTAATTTTGTTGTTTTGTGTGGTTTTCTTTTTCTTTTTTGCTATAAAATCAAAAAAAATAAAAATAAAATTCTGACTTTTACGTCGGGGTGTTACGGGGCGGTTCGGTTCGGTTAATTAGATGATTTAAACTATCCATCACGGCCAAGGTAATTCATTTTACTACCCGAAACTGAACCTTACTTGGCAGGTAACCGAATATGCAATTACTCGTTGTTCGGGTCACGGTTAACTATTGTATACTTTTAATCAAGTTTTTGTATACTTTTAATCAAGTTTACTGCACGAACAATAAATTGATCTAGAACATAAAACGTCAATTTAGTAAAATTAATTATTAGTAAATAGATAAATTAAAGTCATATTGTATTTATTTCGTCACAATAATTGCATTCAAATTAACATACATAACAAAAATAACAAAAAAATATTTATTTATTGTTTATAGGCTATAATCAAATTAATCAATTTTCACACATAAATATTTACACTAAAAAAAGTTGTTATACAATAAATTAGTATAATAAATAATCAAGAAGTGTACAATTATTTGAGAATTTAGTCAAAAGTATTCGTATATATTATACACGGTTCGGTTTGATTAACTGCGGATATCTAAAACTAAAAACCGAAACCGAATTATGATAAGCATGTTTTTTCGGTTTTGAGTTATTTCGATTCGACTCAGTTTTTCGGTTTTTTTTATCACCACTACTTTTATGAGTATGTTTTAACCGTTATACTTTTACATTTTTTAACCACCATACCCTACGTTAAAATCGAAAAGTAATTGGTTGTTGTACCTAATAAAATATAGAGTTATGATATATAAGTTTACTAAAGAGACCTAATAATAGACCTACATTATTCATCTTTTAACAAATATGATATATATTTTTTCTTTCATCATTTCTCACCAATCAATTATTCAAATACGACAATCATATCTTTAGGTCTAATTTTAAGCATATGTTTTAGGGATACAAATCATTTTTATACAAATATCAAACAAAATTAGAAATTTCAAAATTTGTGTTTTAATACTAGAAAAATATATATTATTGTATTATTATTCCATTGTTGTTATTCTACATGATTGGTTGTAAATTGTGACATAAGTGGTGTTTTCATGTTTGCTCATATGTTAGTTGAAGTTGTGATATAACGAGTTTTGAAATCCGCGCTTCGTGGTGGGTGGTTTGTTAGTTGTTGGTATTGAACGTTATTGTGATATTTTGTTTAATGTTCGCGGAGATTAAATATATGTATTGGTGTTATTTTCTTAAACTCTGAAATTATGTGATCGGAATCAAGTTGTGTTAGATGGACCCAGTTCACATAAGTGTGTTGTAACCGGATCAGTCCACACATATAAGTCAAACGTTTATTGCCAAAAGCAAAAGCCCAAAAGGTTTTCTAGTGATGAAATGTTTATATAACAGCAAAAGAACCCTATGCGTTTTTGGCGGGGTCTAATTTTTATTATTTTTTTTTTTGTAGATTCGGGGAAAAAAAAAATTGCGTTGGTACTGGCTATTTTTTTCACCGAAATATATTTTTTTTTTTTTTGACGGTTTTGTAAATTTTTTTACGGGAATTTTTGTGTAAGAAATTCATAAAATTGTTAAAGGTGAGGTCAGTTTGTATTTCTTTTACTTTGGGGCCAAGATTTTAGGCAATTTTTGGGTTTTTTTTTTGGCTAATTTTTTCCCGGATATTTTCTTTTTTTGTACGATTCGGGAAAAAAAAAATTGCGTTGGGACGGGTTAATTTTTTCCTGAATATTTTCTTTTTTTGGGACGATTCGATATCTTTTTTTTTTGGGCCGATTGAAATGTAAAAATTTCTGTGAACAATAAATAAACTGACGTGTTTTTTTTTGTTAATTTTTTACGGGATTTTTTGTGTAAGAAAATCGTAAATAGTTAAAAGTTGACGGACCGTTTTGTATTTTTTTTTACTTTGAGCCAGATTTTAGGTTAATTTTGGGCTAGTTTTTTTTTTTTTTACTTTGGGCCACATTTTGGGTCACATTTTATGCAAATTTTAGGCTAGTTTGTCGACAAATGTGTATATTAGTAATAATATTTTTTATATGGTTTATGTGTTGACCCTCATGTTTAAAGTGTTGTTTTTTTTTTGCTATATGAGTTTTTTTTTTAATATAATGGGTTGTGCGTTTGTGACCATATCGATTATTTTAAAGTTATTAGGTATCGAAGATGTTTTCGCGGATATTTAAATAGGAACTTTTGTAATATTTTTTTTCCCTCCTACTTTGTGCATACAAATTTAAAAAAAAAAACAAAAACAAAATAATTAAAAAAAAAACCAAAATCGGGTTGTCCCAAAATAGAAGCCCGTTACTGTAGCACAGTGGCCCGAAATCAAAACGACTTCGTTTTTGTCCGTCAACGTGTATATTTATAATTACTGCTCACGCTGCATGCTTGAATTATTTTAAAGTGAGGATATAAATTATTTATAAAAAAAAAGAAAAGAAAAAAAATGGTCATCTTAAAGCATCTCCAATGCATTAGTTTTTACAAAACTTTTCACTATTTGAAAAAGTTATTAGAAGACTTGAACCATTGGAGCAACCACTTTGCAAAAGACTTTTTGATGAAAGTCTTGTTACATATCAAGGGTTTTATAAAAAAGCAACAAATCATTTTCATTAAATGCATGCTTGTTAAGTTTAAATAAAATGTTTGTGAAAAGCTTTTGTGCATTGCGGAAGATTTGTGTCGATGACTTTTGGAAAGCTAACATTTATTGAATCATTAATGTGAAACAAAAAAAAAGTCTTTAGAAGGTTGAAGCATTGTGGATGCTCTTATCGAGTTTAAATTGAAATGAAAAGAAAGAAAAAAAATTATGTGTACTTGAGTTTGACAGAAATTTATTGCCAAAAATGTTACTCCATCCGTCCCACATTAAATGTCCATAACATAAAAGCATAAAGTTTTATGTGCAATAAATTGTTACAACTCTTAGTTATTCAAATGACAATTATACCTTTAATAAATATACTTTAAAAACTCAAAAAAAAAAAAAAACTTAATGGGCTATATATTCAAAGGGCAAAACTAGAAATTTAGTTATCAAGATTCCTTCATTTATTGTATTGGACACTTAATTTGAGACAATCAAAAATATCATTGTGGACACTTAATATGAGACGGAGAGAGTAATAAGTTTTCTGTCATTTTCATACTTTATTTCTTTTTTGATAAAAAACAGTAAAAACACATAATGGATGGTGAATGACGATGCAAAAATGAAGTTAGATATGGTTAACTAATTTTAAATTGTTGATATTGACATAATCGGTTGTTTAATATTGGATTATTGATGCAAGTTGCAACTTTTTCTATTCTTGTGATTATCGACATACATAAGAGACCCAGTGTGCCTAATACTACGGCTATTAATTGCCTAACGATCAACATTAAGCTTAAAATAATAAATGGTTTATCCATTTTTAATTTTCTTCTTATCTTCTTTATTTGACTAACTTCCCCTATCATCATTAGGTTTTTGCTTTTTGTCATTTGTTACGGTATCGTTTGTTTGGCGAATATAGCGGTAGTAAGCAGCGGTAAGTAGTAGCAAAAAGTTGTTTGTTTTGATAAAGGGTATTACTACTATAACATAGTCATGTAGTCATAATTAGTAAGTGAAAACATTAATTGCTTTTAAATATTACTATAAATAGCTTTCTGATTTAGAGCGTTTAAAAAAGTAGAAATATTAGTTATACTTGGTAATTACTACCATGATATCTTTATAAGAAGTTTTATGTTAAAATTGTTACGGAGATATTCTGGTTAGGCCGTGCACATACATCAATATCAAGAAACTCACTCGTTTCGAAATACCTAGAACAAGTAAAACCGTCCCATTATTTTATTTTATTTTTTAACGACGGAAATTTTATTAAAACTAGCAAAAGCTAGAAAAGATTACATAGAAGCAATAGAAACTAAAGGATGTTGAATCCAACCTACCCAACTAAAATTA
>BQNB010019824.1:0-26363 GCA_026074375.1 Tanacetum coccineum | reverse complement strand
TCTAAGATTAATTTTACTGGGTATAAATACAGGATTACATATAATATTTAAAAACATTGATAGGACAACTCTCTGACATTGTGTAGATCACTCTTAACTTTGCGCTATCTACAAATTTTAACTTTTATTTAAAAGCATTGTTAGGACAACTCTATGACATTGAATGGATCACTCTTAACTTTGAGCGATCTACATTTTTCAACGGATTGTAGCCCTATACTACCGCCAAAAACTCCCGACAAATACTCCTGCCAAAAAATCCCTCCAAAATCTCCCGCCAAATACTCTCTCCAAAAAACTGTTTTTACCATAAAAGCAGATATTATCCTCACAATCACCCACAGATCACACACATTCTTACCATCACAACCACAAACATATCACACTGTTATTATGGTCCTCATGGTGCCATATGAAGCTTTTGCGTGTCGTTGTGGAGCCGGAGATGTAGTTCTGCGAGAATCGTATAAACATGAAACCCGTGGTAAACTATACTATGCATGTCCACGATCAAAGGTGAACAATCACATGCTTTTTTTGTGTAATATATAAATAATGTGGTTAGTTGTTAAAACTTATTATCTTTACTCTTTAACAGCCTCGCGAAAACACTTTCGGATGTAAATTTTTTTTATGGAAAGAGGAACGAGTCCGTCTACTGGTTGGTTCTCCTGGAGCTTCAACGACTCCAATTTATTCTCCAGGATCTTCATCGACTCCAATTTATTCTCCAGGATCTTCAACACCTCCACGCTATTCTCCAGGAGCTTCAACACCTCCAAGCTATTCTCTGGGAACTTCAAGAAATGCAGAGTGCTCAAACTGCAAGCACTTGCTTGATAAGATAACGGTACTCGAGGCAACGGTGGATATGTATATGCATCCGGAACAACACACAGTTAATTCAGCCGCACTATTTCACGAAGTTTACAATAACATGGGAAAACTTGATTTGGAGTAGTTTGTCATTTGGAATGTAATTCGTATGCTTTAAGCGTCGGTTTGTAAGTCTCGTATGATTATCGTTCTAATATGTTTAAGTGTCTGTTTGTAAGTCGAGACCTCGCTTGTGTTACTACAAGTGGTATGTATAATATTTAACTAAATAAATGTTTGTTTTTGTGTTACTTGACGAATGTGCATCTTGAAAAAGTATACGGTATATCATGTTGAATTATAGAAGGGTAGTGCATATCCTGACCGAACCAAGAAAACGGAGTGCTTTTCTTAGATAGTTATTATTTATCAAATATATAATAATTATTTTATAAATAATAATATATAATTATAAAATATATTATATACAAACAATAATGATTTTAAAAATAACCGTATATTTTTTTATTAAAAGGTATCCCGGGCGACATGTCGCCCAGGGGAAAGATTTTATTAAAAAAATATACAGTTTTATATATATTAAAAACTGTGTAATTTATATATTTTTTTATTAAAAGGTATCCCGGGCGACATGTCGCCCGGGAAAGGTTTTATTAAAAAAAATATATAGTTTTATATATATTAAAAACTGTGTAATTTATTATTAAAAAGATTCCCGGGCGACATGTCGCCCGGGAAATTTTAAAACACGTTAATTAACACTAATTCAATAACCTTAAAACATTACGTGTATAAATTTTTTTTTTTAATAAAAACTTTACTCCAGGCGACATTCGCCCGGGAAAGATGAGCACGGGAATAAATGCCGCCACAAATTTTCGTTGATGTGTTGGTTCAAATTTTATACCAACTCTTATTCCCGGGCGAACATGTCGCCCGCAAGAAAATACTTCTTTTGAACCTTGACTAAATAGTCTATCTGATTTTGTTGCCATCTCGTATCGGACAGACTTTTGTCATTAGTGGGTTTTTCCCGGGACTAATGTCGCCCGGGAAAAATTCGTCACCTGTTCTACCTGTGTTGTGTTTCGTGCGTTAACAAGGACATATACACCTTGCAATTGAAGGTAAACCTGGACACAACCATATTTACAAATACCAACATGTAAGCAACTACCCAGATAAGGAATGGTTTTATATAGAATGATTATGTCGTGCCAAAATAGCCGTAGACTTTATTACTTAGTGTACGTCGTTTATCCACAGCTAATTTCATTTATGTCCAATTTGGTTTCATAACAGATCCCGATACTGACCACCGCAGTAATAACCGCGATTCACAGGCGACTAACACGTGTCTACGCTCTTCAACTACAGGTAATATTGTGAAGTAGCTTTTAACCTTTAACTTTGTAGTCACCTGTTTTTGTCCGTATTTTCTTTCTGCTTATGACGGCGTATATACATCTGCGAAGATGTACACAGGTTTGGTCAACACTGCAGTGCATTTTTTTGGTATGAAGAACGTGTAAAGAGTGGTCCTTGATATGAAGGACCAAAGTACCACTATTGCTGTTTAGGGGGCGGGGTTGTTTTGCGCACATATATTTACTTTTCTGTAGGTCCTAGATATATTTACTTATGTAGCTTTCTATCACAAAGATATTAAATGCCTACAACAAAAATGACTGTCTTTGTCCAAATTTCAGACGAATGATGCTGGAATGGCTACCCTTGACGAGAGCTTTGGTAAAAATGAAGCTGCAATTGCTGCTGTTGAGGAGACAACACAGGATCATGAATAATACATACGATTAAAGCTGTACATTTTGATCAAACCTTAAGAGAAACTTTGCCTTCCGTCTAAAACAAGGTATGTGTTATTTATATTCTGTGTCATGTCCTATAATATTAATAACTTTGGTTACATACACTAAACACATATTGGGCTAAATATGAAATACCAAAATCCACTAAAACACACCAAAATATCTGAAAAACATACTATAGTAGCTAAATACCCTCTGAGACTAAGTTAGCCCCCACCGCAAAGCGCATACTATTGTAGCTAAATACCCTTCGAGACTAAGTTAGCCCCCGCCGCAACGCGCTGGCAATAAGCCAACTTGTTCATTCCTCATACTTAAGGATCCATTATAATCTTAAGTATATGTGAAGTTTGTGTTTTTTTATCTATACCTCTATATCTATACTTCTATACTTCTATATCTATATCTATATCTATACTTCTATACTTCTATATCTATATCTATATCTATACTTCTATACTTCTCTATCTATATCTATATCTATAGTTCATTATAAAGGGTGTATCACTCATTAGGAAATGTAGTACATACATGGAAGTTATAATGTTGAATTGCTGAAATATTGTTAAAAGTTGAATTGCTAGAATAATACATAATGGGTTGTCATATCGGCTAGAATATAATACATATATGGGAAGTATTGAATGGAGCAAATTCAACTATAATGTAGGAACCAATTCATCGGTTACAATCCTCTACATCAATAACTCAATTGTATTTTTGTTAACCATTTAAACCATTGTAACAGCTTCATTAATCTCTTATACCCTTCCATTCTACTGCAATAAACAAGTGTTATATACGCTATAGAGTTGCTTCATCTTTATACATTTATCCGTCATCCTAAACCTTCCTTCAAATCAAACAACAATGGCAACCGTCGTAAACCTTCCTTCAAATCAATTAACAATGGCAGAACAGGCACATTTAACACCTTCACTTCATCAACTAAACCTATCATTTAATATAACCAAAAGTGTTCCTTTTATAATTCTAATTTGTCTTCATTTTGGTTGTAGACTGAGAAGGCTTTTTTGAAGCAACCAAAAGTGTTCCTCTGGTTAGTAACCAACTTTAATTCTGTTTATTTGTGTTAAATTGAATGTGTTTGTAATGAAAATGTGTTTGTAATTGTGAATAATGTACTGAAAATGATGTGTGTTCATATGGTTAGTGTTTTTGATTTGGTGTTAAAAAATGATTTTGTGGGTGGTAATGTAATTTGAAGTTAGTATTGTAAATTAGCAAGTGTGTTACTTTCTTATCTGTAATTATCGAACATATAAGTAATAGCATGGGGTTGACATATAACATGTATTTCTGCAGCCCCAGAATTGCATGATCTGCTATTTGCACGAGGTTCTGAACTTCTACTTCAAGAGCTTCCCTGTATATTTGACGGGCCGGCAAGAATGAAAGCTCAAGAACAAGATAACTCAAAAGATACATTGGCTCCAAAGGTATATTCATTTCAATGTCAGAGAGGTGCTTAATTGCACATATTTTTATATCATGAACAATTTACATAATCTAAGTGAGCTCCCTTATACTCCTATACATTACTGGCTTTTACAGCAATCGGAAATTTTACTTGTTTGATGCCTAATTAAGTAGTTATTTATCGAAGGTTCTTTTGAAATTAAGATGTACCTGTGATACTTCATTAGAAGCTACCGTCAAATAAAAAGAATGTTGAAATTTTTGTTGCCCTTTTTTTTTAGTAACGGCATCTATAAAAAACCAAACTTGACCAAGAAGCTAGAAAAAGAATTACAAAAAAGATCAAATAGGGGTGTTGCAACAAACTATCCCAACTAAGTTATTAATTACATCTAGAAAGGCATCAAGTGAAGAGCGCGAAAACAAAATCGTCAAAAATAACATCTTTCGAAGGGGCAACTATTAAAAACTCCAATAGCAAGAAGCTAGAAAAAAGAATTCAAAGAGATCAAATAGGGGTGTTGCAACTAAAAAAACTATCCCAACTAAAAGTACAATTACATCTAGAAAGGGCACTCAAGTGAAAAGGCGATACAATATCGCCCCTTCTCAAAATAAACATCTTTACGAGGGGCTTTCGACGTGGAAGAGCAACTGATTACGTAACATCAATTCGCTCACCAAGTTATATAAAGAACTCCTTCAGCAAATCTTTAATTTAGAGCTGAATCTGATGGAATTGAACCAAATTAAGCAATGAGCATTATGAACCAAGGGGTGTCATGATAGATTCACACCAGCGGCATCGAGCCTTACGATATCCGTAGCCAATTGCATCTGGAAGAACAAGTCGCGAGGAATCTTCCTGAGCAGAGGAGCAAAGCGGACATAAAAGATCAGAAAACTAGGACACCACGGTTGTTGTTAAATTCGGATCGAGTAGGCAACCGATCCAGGAAAACCTTCATAAGCAAAACATTTATTTTTATTGGTAACTATATTTAACCCCCATCGAGTAGCAGTAGGAGTGCTTTCGGCCTAGAAACATTTATCAAGTAGAATGCGAACATCTTTGACCGAAAAACACCTTCCCCATTTATATCCCACACCATCATCTATCCTCCATATTAGACAACCAATGTCCGTCAATTACGTTTTGAAAGAAAGAAGTAATTGAGAAGATTCAACCCCTCCTCTAATGAACGACGAGGTGAAGAGGTACCGTGGAATTGCTGTTTATCTGCCAACGTACAATCTTTATTAATCTCAAAAGCTTTAATTCGAGAGAAACGTTACCCGAAGTTGAGTGTCACCAATCCAAACTTCATTCCAAAATTGCGTGCGTAAACAATTACCCACACGAATATGACAGTGAGAAATCAGGTCCACACCACGATCTTTAAGCATATGCACCTCCCGAATAATGGATTTCCAAGTCGAGTAACGAAACGAAGATAATTTATATAATGAAGAGCCATGCATAGACATGATGAGACGACACCACAATGGATTATCCCGTGATATGAATCTCCAAACCCATTTAAAAAGGAGCGCCCTATTTAAAGCATAAAAACTTGAGACACCTAAACCTCCATACTTCTTGGGCGCAAGAACCTTGGCCCATTTGATCCACACTATTTTCCTCTCGTCGCATTGAACACCATTGAAAAAATTTCTACGTATGGACTCCATCGTTTGTAACACCGTATGCCATTTGATGCAGATGAATCAAAAGGAGTCATGGTTATCCTTTGGCCAAGAAGCTGGAGTTCTACGTAATAAGGTATGCCATTAAATTTGTCTAATCCAAGTATGTTATCATGAACATTCAACCTTTTAGGGGCGTACTTTTGCAGGCTTACGAGGAACCCGAGCTAAAATTCTTGTAATTGATGAAAAGAGCAATAAACGAAATGAACTCGAACCCAAAGTTATCACTTCGAGAGTTTATCATGTTAATGATGTTCAGAGTAGTGATGATGATGAGGTCACCTTGAGGAAAGGGTCACTGATCGTACCATGTGGAGGGCGCACGGCTCTTGAGGTGCTCAATTATGCACAAGACTTCTTAAAGTTGATGTAATATTTTATTTTCAGTTTCACTAAATGTTTTTATTTGTTCTTTGATACATGTCAAGAATTTTTGCGTCAGTTGAAAGAATTATCGCATTTTACAACCCATTGCAATTACATTTTGATATTTTCACGTTCTATTTTGAACGTTACACGAAACATTTACCACAATATCGCATATCGTAAATTATCTGCCGCTAGGAATTTCGCCGCTATGCGCGGGTACTCGCCTAGTTTAAATAAGAGGTTTTTCACTTTCATAAACAAACTTTTACACAATGATGTGTTTGATGGAATTTAAATACATGACATTCATAATAAATATTAACATCAAAGTAAACGTGCGGAAGCGAATAAAGGATCATATAACATGTAATTAATTAACCAAACATAGACGTATGAGTACCTTGTGATTCTAGCTAAACAAGAATCAAAACCTCTTACACTTTTGTAATTCAAACCAAGATTCAATCAATAGTGTGATTGAAACACGTTCTTGTACACACGTACTAATACCAAGTAAAGATGTTATGCTTGTAATGATCACAAACTATTTTCTTGACACTCAAAAATTCGATCAAACAAAAGGGGGTGTTTGCCGATCGGTTTAGCCACAAAAAGGAGAAGAGAGAAGACTTTGGGTATTGTATGTATACAAGAGATGAGAAAAATACAATGACCCTAGACCCTTTATTTATAGTGTGGAATACTGGAGTACAAGTATCGGATCATGGATTAGGATACCCTAATCCTTATCCGGTTAGCCTAATCTCCTAAATGGATTCTAAAAACCATTTTGATTCTTTAAATTCATCTATAGTCCTTTCATTTAACTAGTTAAACAGTCGTTAGTCATTATCCATTTATTACTACGGTTGTTATATGTTTTGCGTTTATTTTAATATTTAAGTATACATTTTATAAATAATTATTAAATATTTACTTCCTACGTAATGTGTGCAATCCCGTGATTCGAGTTCGATCCTAACACACACCTACTATTTAAGTCCATAAAATAAAGCTCCACTTTGACATATCCTTATTTTGTGATTCAAATCGGTTTAACGCTCTAGCAAACCACGCCGATGCCTCTAGTACAGATCTTCGGAGTAAGGTCTCCTGGACAAAACCTATTTTTAATTGATTCATCATTATTATTATCATTTTGTTTCTAATACATTGTTAATTAGGTATATGGATCTTTAGTCATTCCTTAATTAACTAATTCTGTTTCTCGTTTTATCTGATTGAGCACGATTACCAAATCTTCTGAACGTATTCTAGAAAATCTTGGGTATGGCCATATCTTACCAATCCCACGAGGGGCCCAGCTGTATTAAACTTCAAAATGAATTTGAAGGAAACAAATCCCTTATTGCTTACAAGCAAAACTTAGTGAATTTTGCAACACTTCTGAAAAACATTCGAATATACTACCTGTTACGTTATGCTTATAGCGTTAAATTGCTTCACAGAAATGCACTTTTCAATGACAGTTTCTTGGTATCTAAAGTAATGAGGTTAACTATTTTAGGATTTAATTATTGACAAGATCCATTTAATGTAAAATCATTGTAGTTGGGAATAAAGTCTATATTCTAATTCATGGAATATCATCTAAATTTGGCATGTTATCACATCAATATACTTTCAAGTATATCCGACCACAATTTAGATTTGCCTTAATTTAATAATATTCCCATATCATTAATTGGACATCGGAAACATCTAGAATATTAAATATTCAAGGATATATGAAACATGCGAAATTAGGATACAAAATTATATAACAAGAATAACATAAACAAATATTTTTTTTTCATCAAATAATAAGGTTTACCATAAATTTCCTTTTATCCAAAATTACTAATACAGGTATGCATGAAAAACTTTAGCTAATTGAAGTCTAATCTATGGCCAAGATCAGTAACCTTTCCTCTAGGTAAAGCCTTAGTGTAAGGATCTGCTAAGTTATCCTTCTGTGTATTGTAAACTTTTAATATTTGATTTCACACTCTCGAATAGTTCTCGAAACATAGTGATATCTTCGCAGAAAAATGTCTGGCGCCTTTCATATCCAGAATCATTGGCGATATGATTGCAGCCGAATTGTTCACAATTTACCATATCAAGAGGCTTTTTTATGGAAGGCATCACTCCAAGTATCTCCCATCAAATTTACCTTATCCTAAAAGCTTTCCATAGCAGCTTCTGAAGCAGCCATGTATTCAGCTTGTGTTGCAGACATTGCAATTGTTGTCTGCTTCTTGCTCTATCAGTCTATGCTCCTCATGACGACAAAGACATAACCGTCTGAGCTTCGTTCATTTTATCACTTTTCCAGGACGCATCACAGAATCCTGTAACATTAAGTTTTGTATCTGGTTTCCCTCCATACACTAAAAACATATCTCTCATATTCCTCAGATACTTCAGAATATGTTTAACAGCAACCCAGTGGAGCTTCCCCGGATTCTGTTGCTATCGACTGACCAAGTTTTGAGCAAATGCCACATCTGGCCTTGTGCATCTAACAACATACATAATAGATCCTACAGCTGAAGCATAAGGTACTTTTTTCATGTAAGGCTCCAACAGTCTTCAGGTGTTGAGCAACATCTAATTACTTAATTCATGTTTCACTTCCCATTGGTATTTAAACTTTCTTAGCGTTATGCATATTGAATTTCTTATAATATTTTGTCAATGTAAGCATTTGACTAAGTCCAATTAACGCTCTAGTCTATCTCTATATAGATTTTTATTAACAGTATGTATGCTGCTTCTCTTAAATCCTTTATGAAAACACTTTCCAAGATAATCCTTTATACTTCCTTATGTCTTGAAATGTTGTTTCCCATGATTAATATGTCTCAAACATATAGGATTCTAGAATTATACATTACTCCCACTAGCTTTGCGATATACACATGGCTCATTACGATTTTGAGTAAATCCAAACTTCTTGATTTCCTCATCAAATCGTTTATTCCATTGACGTGATGCTTGCTTTCAAACCATAATAGTTTTTGAAGTTTGCATACCATGCTTTGGATATTTTTGGAGTAACATACCCTTTAGGTTGCTCTATTATAGATGAGATGTCTTCATCTAAGCGACCATTCAAGAAGGCAGTTTTAACATCTATTTGCCAAATCTCATAATCATAGTACGCTGCTATAGCTATGAGTATCCTAATAGCTCTAATGTCTGCTACAGGAGAAAATGTCTCCTCATAGTCAATCCCACTAGTGTCATTGAGTGCACCTTTAGCTACCAGACGAGCTTTATAGGTGTGTACTTCACCATCCATGTTAGGTCTTCTTCTTGAATAACCCACTTACTCCTTACTACTTTAGCATTGGGAGGGGTTCTACTTCAATCCAGACTTCATTAACTTTCATGGGGAGTTCATTTCCTCATCCATTGCACCTTGCATATTACCTTATTAGGAGTCTCCAAAGCATGAACAACTTTATAATAGCGGTTCTCTAAGATTCCCCTAACTACATCATCTTCAATCTCTATGTTTAGATTTAACGTTGGGTGTACTTTTTTCACTTTAGATCTTACGGATAGGGAATTAATTCCGGTAGAGCGACCCAGACTTTAGGTTCTTTTGAATTTCGCTAGTGTTTTCAGAGGTAATGTATCTATATGTTTCATCTTCAGATATAATCTCTACCCACTGGAATTCTGGAGATATGAGGATCTCTTTCAAGAAAATTCTACATATCTGCAACAATTACTTTGTTTTCAGGTGGAAAATAAAAGTAGTAACACATGTTTTCCTTAGGGTACCTACTAAGATACACTTTTACAGATCTCTGTTGGAGTTTATCAGCGTGAGTCTCGTTGCACTACGCCTTGCAACCCGGACCTTTAAATAGAAGACAAATTCGGTACTTGCATTGTCATATTTATATGGGTGTTCTTATATAAACTTCTTCGTGGGAACCATGTTAAGAATTATTGAACAGCAGATTCTGAGCATAATCCCAAAAGGATAATGGTAGAGTTGTAAGATTAAACATAGATCGTACCATATCTAGTAGTGTACGATTTCTCCTTTCAGATACACCATTTTGTTGTGGTGTTATTGGAGAGTAAGATGCTGTACTTAGACCAGTCCTTACCAGATATTCTTTAAACTCTTGGCTTAATTATTCCACCACCTCTATCGGATCAAAAGTGCTTTAATCATTCTTTCTAGTTGCAATTTATTTCTGATTTAAATACCTTAATATGTTTACAAATACAATCATGTTTTTGTTTAAGCAAGTAAACATAACCATAACGGCTGAATTCATCAGTAAAAGGTTAAGAACAAGTAGCTGCACCTTTCATTGATCACATGTCTAAATGGTCCACAACATCTTATTTGTATATAACAAGTAGATCTGTAGCCCTTTCATGTTATTATTAAAAGGTTCTTTGTTCATCTTCCTAGAAATACAAGCTTCACATATTTCATCATCTGAATCGTCATTGTTTCTTTCAAAAGGCTTCACGTTGAAGATTTTGCATAGAGTCTTGCCAATATGGGCAAGTCTTAACAGTGCCAATGATTTAGAAGAAATCACGTCCAACTTTTCTCTTTCTTATTTTTTATTGCTAAAAATGATAGTATTATTATTATACTTGGATAAATTTATCATTCCATCGTCAATTTCGAAATCACAATTCACGATATAGCACTAAATAGAATTAATACCATTTAAAGAAACAGAAATTCCATTTACTAGTATAAGTGTGAACAAATCCAAGATCCAGACTAAAACAAGAAAAGGAAACAACACCTTTATTTATAGAAAGGTTGTATAATGCATTTGTTTAATGACAGTACCTAAACCAGATGGTAAAACTAAATTTAACACTCCTTATGGCTTCAACAGTACTTGTTGCTCCATTTCCCTCATGGAAGATATTGCTCTCCATAGGATAGCTTCCTTTTCACTCTAAATCCCTTGTACCTTAGCGTAAATTACATATGTGAATACGCATCCAGTATCATATACCAAGAAATATAATTTGTGAGTTGATTAAATAATGCAATCATAAATAAGTTCCTGAAGCTGCAAACACCGTGATCAGCCTTCTTGTTCTTATTTGTGCGGCAACTCTTCGACGGGTAAGTGGGGATAGTTCATCTTCCAGTGTCCAACTACGTTGCTGTGGTGACAAGCTTGATCTTCTTTGGATTTTCCTTTTCTGAGGAGGGTTTTGCTTAGGTTTTGGTTGATTAAGCACAACTTGCTATTCTTTATCAGCTTTGCTTTGCCTTTTCCCTTCTTGTTGCTTGCGGTTTGGGCTTATTCACCCTACCTTTTGAATAGCAATACCTGTGGAGTTGGGGCCCTTGTCTTTTAATCCCTTTTCAAAGTCATACGGGAGCAATGCGTGTAGATCACTCACTGTTTCCCCACGCAATGATATCGAAGTATTTCTAACAAATCACCAAAATCCTTGTTAAGGGACCTGTTGATCAAGTTAATCGCCATATCATTGTCATAGGGTTTCCCAAGAGCTTGTAGTTGGTCCATGTAACCTTTCATTTCTAACACATGAGCACTTACGGATTTTCCTGTAGCTTTTTTTAGCTGTGTAGGGTATCCACCAAATCATAGATCTCTACAGCTGTAGGCTTTTCAAACATTTTTCTGAGTTCATTAAGCATGGCTTGCGGAAAATATAGTTCAAACTGCCTTTGTAGAGTAGGTGACATTTTTCCTAAGCATTAAACAAGCCACATCAGAATGTATCTTGTATTCAGCTTTCCATGAGCTTTATCCATTTCAGCAGCATTCGCAGGGGGTTCATCTGGACAAGGCTTATACAAATGTCATAGGGTACCGCCACTCTGAAGACATTCTTAGTGAACGGTACCAATCATTGAAATTGTCGCCAGTCAGTTTTTCTCACTCAAAGGAAAGTCTTGAGCGCAGAGAACTTAAAGTGTTGTTATTATCGGGTTGAGCCATTTCTACAGAAAAAGTTCATTTAATTTGTATTGTTCTGATATATGCATTTTTCAAGAAAAATAAATATACCCAGGTAATATTCTTAAACAATAGTTAGATATTTCCTTAAAACCTAGAACCCCAATATTGACATAAAATCATCCCATAAGGTTGATCTACTAGTAATGAATTTATTCAACTTGGTAACTTGTCGAACAATTAATTGACTAACATTTTTAATTTCCTAGATCTTTATGTGGATTTACATTGCGAAAACTATTGATTTGTGTGAAAACATGTTTCATCTCATCTTAATGCACTTGAGTTTCTAGGTCTCACAAATAAACTCAATTAACAGTCGTCTAATCTAAAAAATGTCAAAAACTTGTCCTATGTGAGGTCTCACTCATACATGAAGGTTTTTCTTGTCCATTACATTTTTGTCATAGTTACTCCACATGACATAAATTGCAACTTCAAGTGTTTGTCAATTTGATGGCATTCGACTTAAGTTTTAAGGGTTACTTGTTTTTTGTATGTGGAATTATATTATGTATGAGAAGCTTGCAACAACTCCATAGCCATTGTTTAAATAAAAAACTTTTATTAACTTTTGTAGGGCTAGATTAAATAACAACAGTTTTGGTTGGAGGCATTGGATTAAACCAATTATAAGAACGTTAACCTTTATATTATCGTCCACAACGTACTTTTTGCATAAGTCTTCTCGACTTAATGTTTCGGATGTGGAATTTTGGGCAAATCAACCTAAGTTGTTTCGTGATGAAATAAAAAAGGTATTACCCCTAAATTCATGCGAAATTTAGAACCTTAATGTGGCTTATTCTCACAATATCGTCTCATTAGAAAGAATTTCAAACTAATTATTTTTTTTTTTTGGTCTAGATCGGGCACCTTTATGATAATAGGACATAATTATTTGTCACTATAATAATAAAAATAAAATCCTTATAGGATTTAGGAACAAGGGAGCGAAAAGTAGCTACGTTTACACAATTAGCATTTATGAGTAGTGTTAGCATCTAATCTTATATTTGACTATGATTTCGTTTTAAGCTTGGTTTGAGGATTGTAAAAGTCGAGGATGACGAACTCCCGCTCTTAAAGCCTTTTAAATAATTTTATTAAATTTCTATCTTAATTTCTATCTATTATTAAATATAAAGTGGTTTTAATGCGGGGTGCGCTTCAGAGAAATAAATGATTTTTGAACCTTCTTAATGGACCTTTTCTAAGGGGGCATTAAATTATTTCTTTTCGAGCGTGTATTATAAACATTGCGTGTTGGACCAGCAATGGCTAAGTGTGAGGGAATTTGATGTGTGCTTAAACACACTTCATTTATACCCCGAAAAAACACTATAAAATGGACTAAAAATGCTAAAATATGAATAATTATCTTGCAAATATATTTGTATTGTGTTTTTATGTCTTACAGGTACAAAGGATTAAAAAGGAAGAAAAAAAAAAGAAATAAATAACGGTAATTTTCGAGGTAACTTTCGCGTACGTTTTTCACGTTTATGTCGGTTCAAACGAACCGTAAAATCCCTCAACACACGCCCATTGAAATGGAGAATAAAATTACAAATCCAACGGTTTACGTCCTTTTTATTTTGACCATTTTTATTTGAACCTTACCATGCCTTTTTGAACCTCATGCTTAAATGAACCAAACCAGAGTAAATAAGGCTTAAATATTACTAGTATATGGTTGCACTAGATTACCAAGAGGAATCCTAGCCTAGATGGTAACCGGGACATCCCTTGAGCCTATGTTCGGGAGGTCTTGAGTTCGAGTCTGGGCCAAGGTGCTCTTTTTATTATTCAAATTTTGGCAGGTTCGGAGGAAGGTTCGTGGCTCGGATTATGCTCGGAAGAGGATCGGAAGTGACTTGGATACCCGATCCAACTATGATCCATCTAGAAGGACACTTGGCACCACCACCTGATTGGTGGATCAAGCATCAACACAGCTTAATCATTGGCAATGAATTTTTTTGGATCTGCCCTTACAAAAGGGGCGTGAATCCAACGCCAAAAATGACTTTTCCTTCAATTCATTTTCACGTCTTTGTTTTTTTTTCCTTTTTTCGTTTTGTTTTTTAGTTTAGCAAGTTGATGTAGTTGTTTTAGACTTATTTTTGTATTCAAAATTTTTAGCTTATTTCAATTATGTAAAAGCTTATCAAGCTTATTAGTTTCTAGCTTATTGTAAAAGATCTCTTAGCTTATTTTGATTAATGAAGAAAAAGGTTTGTCTTGGTATTACTTAGCTTATCTCTTTGGCTTATTCTCTTTTCTTTTTCTTTTCTTGCTTATTTCTAAAATAAGCACTTCTTTTAGTTTATTTTCTTGGATCCATCTATTAGTTCTAAACGTATAAGTGCTTATTGCTTATTTCCTAGAGGCTTATTGATATTTTCTATTGTTTTTAAAGCTTATTTGAATAGATTGTTATAGCTTATTTCAGAGCTTATTTCCTGGCTTATTTTCGGATAAGCTGTTTTAAACAGCTTATTTTCTTATTCAAAAGCTTATATACATAAGCTGATTTTAGCTTATTCGGTTTGGGGTATGTTTTGTTTTCTAGTTTTCGAAATAATCAAACTTATTTTCTATTAGCTTATTTGTTTATCTTATTTCATCTCTTTGTTTAATTAATAAAAGTAGATCCAGATTTTTTTTCTAATCTTGTTAAATAGCTTATTTCATAATTAGATTTTTTCTATCTCGTCTTATTAGCTTATTGTCTTAACCCTTTGTTTGACTTGTTGATTAATGGATACGGTTCAACACGTAGGCGAGGAGCTTAAGGGTCTTTTAAGCTTATTTCTTAGATAAAGTTTTAAGCTTTTTTTAAGTATCTACATTAGCTAATTAGTGAATAAAGTTAATACCTTTACTATCTAATTAGTTATTTAGATATTAATCAAGTTTTAAGCTTTAGAATTTAAATACGTTTATTAGATCGGGTGGTTTTTAATTCGATTCGGTTCATCATACGGTTCTATCCTCTTTCTCTTTACAATTTTAGTAGTTTAGATCTAGTTAGCTAAAATGATTATGTTTGCTTATTTGTCGATTAATATGCTTAGTGAGTAGATTTTTATATATGCTTGTTAAGTGATTAATTGTTTAGTGAATTAAGTGTGAAATATTGATTAGTGATTTTTATACTTAGATTATAGTTTTGGTTATTCGAACGGGCAAAAGCCGTAAGAATAATTAAGCATTAATTTAGTAATCGATATCTTAATAAAAGTTGTTTTCAATATAAGCCAACGTTGTGAGAAGATAATTCTGTTTGAAAGTTTGATTCATCAATAAGGACTTAATTGTATATTTAATTCACACTTAAGGATCTAATCAATACACTTAGCAAGCATATCTTTCATTATATATCGTTATTCGTTTATTTGCTTGCTATTTGTTTCTTGTTTTCTATAGTTTATTTCTATTAATTTTTTTAGTTTAAAACCAAAAACTAAAATATTCGATATTCAAGCATCAAACAAAATACTTTCGTGAATTTCAAATTCATCTCTTGTTGGAACATGACATCCGGAGGATCAACTATTACTTTTCCTAAAGTAATTTTTATCCGACGTGATTACTTATATTATATTACTCGACTAGTCCTTCGGGACGAATAAAAAATGGCGTCGTTGCCGGGGAGAGGTGTACGATCTACACATGGTGTTTGAAGTTAGTGCCTTGAAGATCCTCTCTTTTGAAAGTTTATTTTCGTACTTATAAAAATATAAAAATCCAAAAATATTTTCTTTTTCTATGTTATTTTATTTTCTTTAATAAAAAAATTTATAATACCAAAAATATTTTCATTTTATTTTCTAAATAAAAAACTCAAAAATATTTTCCATTTTTATTTTATTTTCTTTTATATAAATATTCAAAATCTAAAATAATATATATATATATATATATATATATATATATATATATATATATATATATATATATATATATATAAATTAAGAATAAAAAAAAATCTTCGTAAGCGTTTAATTCTTATCTCTTTCTCTTCTTATATTGTTTAATTCTTCACGATGTTCTTTTCTTCCTCTCATTCCCATGATCCTCGGACCATGGAGGATTTTTATCGTCCATCACTCATCGGTAGAGGAGGATTTAGTCCGAGCGTTCGATAACCGTTCCGGAACATTTTGGCATTTAAAAAATCATATGGTTCAGCTGCTTCGACTGAATTGTCAATTTCATGGATTTAAAGGTGAATATGCAAATGAGCACCTAGATAAGTATTTATCTATCACCCAATTCATCAAGCAAAATTAAATTTCTCAAGACATCATTAATCTAAATCTTTTTTATTTCTCTTTAATTCCCGAAGCTTGAGCTTGGTTTTATCTCTTAAACTATCATTCTATTTCATAATGGGAAGATGATGGTCTTCTCAGTTTCTTTCAAACATACTACCCATATTCTGTCGAATTTGATGTTTACCAGATTCGAAAATGTAAAATCAGCAGTTAAAACACATTGTATGATCGAATCTGACCGAGTTTGATCATACGATAAAACCGTAAGCATCCAAACTCGATCAGATCAACTAAAATGAAAATAAGCTAAAACAACTGATGTAATAAGCTGAAAAACTGCTATACACTGAAATAAGCTCGAATAAACCACACGAACTAAATCTGGACTGAATCTGAATCTGGACTGAATCTGAATCTGGACTAAATCTGACTGAATAAGCTCAAATAAGCTGCAAAAATAAGCTGATCAGAATAAGCTAAACATCACGAATCGCCTGTGCAGCTCTGATACCACTTGTGATAAATCTCGATTCACGATCTCGGGAGGTCGGGGATGATGGAAATAAATGAAAGCCATTTTAGAGAGAGAAAACACTTTATTAATGAATGATTAGTGAAATTACAATTAT
The DNA here is from genome assembly GCA_026074375.1 of Tanacetum coccineum. NCBI lineage: Eukaryota > Viridiplantae > Streptophyta > Magnoliopsida > Asterales > Asteraceae > Tanacetum > Tanacetum coccineum. The sequence goes on along the minus strand of BQNB010019824.1, from coordinate 9,273 downwards.
GAGGTTCACCCTTCTAATGAAGATTAGAGAGGGTATTTATAGCCTAAACACAAGCCATCTTTGGGCTAATTACATTTCTAGTCCTTGTGTTTAAGACTATATAGAAACTAATGTAATTTCCATATAGACACCATATTTTTAATCCTAACAATCCTCATCATGATTCGACTTCACCGAAAGTCGATGATGATATATTCGATCCAGAGGGAGATATTCTTTTTCTAGAAGGATTATTAAATGATGAAATCTCGAGCGATCTCCCTCCTTTAGAGCTTAATAATGATCGGAAGGGAGATATCATTTTTCTTGAAAATTTATTAAAGGATGAACCTTTAGAGGCAAATAAGTCAGAGATCAATCCTCTTATTAGGGAACCTCCAAATACCTTTTTAATGGGGGGCGAGGAAATCGAACTTAATTCTCATTAGGATATTGATGACCTTGTCCCAATCCAAAGGGTATCCGAAAAACCCTTGGATTCTCTTGATTATATTTCTAAAACTTTTGACATGACTATCATTGATCCTTTGTTTGACTTCGATTCTGAATTTACTTTAAATTCAGACAATCCAATCTTTGGTATTCACAATGAGGAGAGTGATGAGTCCAAAACGGAGACAATAATGGATGGGGTGCAAAATTATAGCCCACAAAGTACCGCACAAATCCCACCTCCGTACAAAAAGTTAAATTTGGATTTAACCATGCCTAAACCAATCCTTACCTTCTCACACTTTCGTTATGGCATTTTTGGTTCTCATCGTGTTTTTGACATACTTGGCCCGAGACTACTATTTTCTTTATCATACAATTTTGGCCTTGTCTTTTCTAAGGAATACCTAAAATTTCTATCATTAAATATATTCTTGCTAGGAGACGAAAATAAAGTATTTGATCCTGGAATTATCGTTATTTACGTTGAATAAGTTTGAAAGAGTTCCACCGAAGATATTCCTGCCCTTTTTGCTTTGATGAAAATTTAATTTTGGGCGAGTCAAGCTAGTGACTCATCAAAAACAAGCGCTTCTTGGGAGGCAACCCGTGTCTTTTCTTCTTTCTATTTTCTTAATAAATGAGTGTGTGATTTTATAGCCCAAGTGTGGGGGCGTGCTTCTTTCTATGGTTTGTGGTACCGTTTTTGCAAGATTCCTTAAGATCGTGAAGACCCATGCTTGTTTTCAATCCTCCAATCATCCGGTCTTCGATCTTCTGCTTATTGGAATCTTCAATCCTGATCATTTATATATGTATTGATTCCCCCTTTACACCACTTGGAAATATTACATTATTGCCTTTTTACGTATCCTAAGTGTAGGGTAAAACCCGATATTTTTAAACATTAAGGCCAATGTTCCATTCTAAGTGTGGAGGGGGGGGGATTTCTACACAATATGATCTACCTATGCCTTGACTGTTGTTCCCACGCAACCCCGTTTTGACCAAAATTTTAAAATTTTATTGTTTTATTATAATTTAAAAAAATAATGGTGCGAAGAACGAGAAATGATAGAGTTAAGTATAAGTTAGATGCTAAACGTGGAGTAGTTGGATCTCTTTAGAGCTCATAGAGGTTAATTGTGGCTTTTTGCTCCCATCAGCTTAATAAACGTTATATAATTGTTGAATAAATAAAGTTACTTTGGTTTTTGCGATTCTTAGTTTAGATCCCTTTGTAGAGATTCCTTCTGGTGAAAGTAAGGTACACATCGAGGTTTTGTCAGTGTTGTGGGGAAATAGGCTACCGATTCCTGACGGCTCGCTACCGTTGTCTAGGTAGTTAAAAGACCACAAGACTTGAAATTTGGCTATAATAATAATAATAATGTAATAAACCGAAGCCGAAATAAGACTTCTGGATCATGGTCGGCTCGCATACCGATGTGACAGTGAGGTTTAATAATGTTGCAATAATAATAATAATAATAATAATAATAATAATAATGTAATAAACAGAAGCCAAAATAAGACTTTTAGATCATGGTTAGCTCGCATACCGATGTGACAGTCATTTAAAGGGTGGAGGTAATAATAATAATAATAAAAACCGTGGGCTGATAAAGGTTTACTGTCTCTGGTCGGTTCGTTGCCGATGTGGCAGTCTTCAAAAGAAGGCCCATATTAAGAATAATAAATCCGAGACTGATAAAATTTTGCTGCATCTGGTCGGTTCGCTGCCGATGTTGTAGCCTTCAAAAAGGTCAAGGATCTCCTGGTCGAAATAAGACTCCTGGACCATGGTCGGCTCGCATACCGATGTGGCAGTTTTTTAAAGGACCGGTAGGTTTAATAATGTAGCAATAATAATAAATAATAAATAAAGCCAAATTTCGACTCCGGGGTTATCTAAATAAAGCCCCCGTCTCTAGACTCGTAGTTGAGTTATTTCAGATGAAATAAAAAGGATAACCCCTAAATCATGCAAATTTAGAACCTTAATGTGGACCTTATTCTCACCATATCGTCTCTTTAGGATAGGATTTCAAACTAATTATGGTCTAAACCGGGTTTACTTTATATGAATAAGGCCATAATTTAGTTGTCACCAATAATAAGAATAAAACCTTTAGAGGATTTAGGAATAAGGGAGCGGAAAGTAGTTATGCGTACAGAATTAGCATTTATGAGTAGTGTTAGCATTTTAACTTGTATCTAACAATGATTTCGTTTTTAATGAATGATTTGTTTGATATGAAGTGAAGATGATATTAAAGGATCTTAAGAAGGTAAATTGATTGTTGTTGAGGTTTGTTGTTGTAGAATTATTTTTCTTTGAAGTCCACTAGAAGAAGTGTGAAATATAAATCAGACACTAAAACCGTAAGATAAAATCTTATGTTACGGGATTTTACAAAGTTCTGATATATGTTTCAAAGTGAACCGAAAATGTCTTAATCGAAATTGAAATTCAGTGAATCAAATAAGCCTTGAACCGATAATGTCTTGAATTAAAAATATAATATTTCGCTGAAATATGTAATGACTTAAATCGCAGAATTATGTTAAAACATATTTCGCACAACCTGTGTTATGTATTATTTCGCACAATTATGTTGAGACATATTTCGCAGGAATATGTTTATGACATATTTAGCAAAACCTGGGTATGTTATATTTCGCACACTTATGTTGGAACATATTTCGCACAATTTAAGAAATTTTTTGACAGAGTTTTGTTTCTTGATTATGAAATATTTCGCACACTTGTAACGCCTGTCATGTTTCGCACAAACGTAAATCGCACAAATGATCCTAGAGCATATTTCGCATAAACATAAATCACACAATTCAAAAAGTTTGCATATTTCACACGATAATAAAATAAAGTTTTTGTTTGATTTTGGTTATGAAAATAAGCAATTTTAAAGAGAAAGATGTTTTATGTATGAAAGTACAAGTGCAGTTTGAGATTTTAGAGTTTTATTTTGTCTTATTTGTTTAATTAGTTTGTTTTAATTTGCTTTAAATGTTTTTAAATGTCGTTAATTTTTTTTAGGTTGCCTTAGTTTCTAGAATATCGTGTCTTTATGTGCTTTCTCTTTGCGCTATTAGATTTAGAATTCAAATCCAAAATTTAAATGATAATCAAGCTCGATTCGCGACATGAACGTAAATTTCCATTCACCTCTCACCGAGGAGAACGATACCCGTGTTGATTACTTTTTAATATTTTCTAAGAATAATTTGTATGATACTTTGCTTATGTATATGTATTTTATTATATATATATTATATATATATCTGAGGGTTTATTATTTGATATTACTATTAGTAATATGGAATATCACGACAACGTCACTTTTTTTTTTTTTTTTTTTTTTTTTTTTTTTTTTTTTTTTTTTTTTTTTTTTTTTTTTTTTTTTTTTTTTTTTTTTTTTTTTTTTTTTTTTTTTTATTTTTTTTTTTTTTTTTTTTTCTTTTTTATTTTTTTTTTTTTTAATATTTCTAAGAATAATTTGTTTTCTACTTTGTTATGTATTTTGTATTATATATTTATATATATATATATATATATATATGTATATATATATATATATATATATATATTCCTTAATTATCATAACTAAGTCAAATTTACCCTTTTTAGATATACACAATAATTACTTCCAAATTTCTAATGCTTATCTACTAAAAAAAAATCTTTTTTTTAATTTAAATACTTTATACCAAAATACCATTATTTCCAAAAATCCATAACTTAAGGTTTTTATTTTCAAATTCTTTTCATATACCATAGGTTATATTTCAAAATTAATATTTTGAAATGAAAAACTCAAATTTCAAAAATGCGGGTTTTACATATATTATAGGGATTTTTGTGGAATATCAATTGTCTAGAGCCTTTGCATCAGCCTCCTCTGCTACTTTCTTATCAGCACGACCAATCTCCTCTTGAAGAATCATCTTAAGTTCTTTTATATAGTGGAAGGTAGGTTTGCCTTTGTTCCTGAAAGTTGGCACTTTTAGAGGTGGTTAAGCTGATCCACCATGATCTATGAAAGGAACTAAACTAGTCATTGAGGTATCCTCAAAGGAAATACCTTTCCCTTTGTCTAAGGTATTTAGATATGGGCTTCTTGTAAGGGATTGATGATATGTCTCTTGTTGGTCATCAAAGTGGTCTGCTCCGAGAAGTTTTTCATATTTGCATAGAGATGGTGACTTTGATCTTCTTTGGTGTTGGTTCTAGTTATTTAACAGAGATCAAAGCCATTTCATACTCCCTCAGTTGTTGAAGAGGGTCTAACTATGTCATGGGAAGCATTAGTGAAAAGAGAGTCATATTCTCTTATAGACTTAGTGTTAGAATTAGTGATCTAATACCCTATTATTACACTAATAATATACAAGCTACATAGCGGAAATAAATCACATATACCATATATAATTAACATAAATAAATAAAAAGAAACCGCGTACCTTTTAGCAAATAAGCTAACGAAGAAATGAAGCTTAATCGAGAAGCGTAAAACTTCAACCTGAGTTACCAAAGTAGGCAACCTTTACGTGTATCCATACTACACATCTACTAATATTACCTGAATGCTAGTTCGCTGAGGAACAATTATTGAATACAAAGTACTCGATCTACTAGAATACCAAAACTCGGATTCCCTTGCTTGGGGCTTCCTTGAATCAACGCAAGGAGGAGAAAAAAATACGAAGGGATGAATGAATGAGGAACTAGGACCCTTTTTATATAGTGATAATATTAGGGTTACATGGCTTTAGGAAAAAGCTACCTAAACTTGACACAAACACTCCCTCCCTTTTGACTCCCTTAGGTCGGCCCCCCATAAGCTCAAAAATATCCCCCTCGAGTTTGACCTTTTGACTATTTAATTACTTATGTACAGTTACATATTAATTAAAGGGCTGACGATTAATTATTCGTAACACAAACAATTAACGACCGTTAAGTATAATCGTTAGGCAATTAATATATATAATAAATATACACTTATTTTATTATATAGACTAATAGAGTAATCTCTATGTGTATAAGTGTGTGACCCTCATAGGCTCACGTAGATGACTTCATACGAGCTTTCGCTGTCCATGTACGCCCGGTTAACTTGTCTTCGGATATTCGAACTCTGGTGATGATCAGATCGGAAGAGTTATCGAAACCTAAAACAGGGGGAAGGTTATTTCCCCTATTCCGTTATAGTTTCATACCAAACTTTCTCTTTGAGATATGGCCTTCCCTATTCACGATGAGGATTGGGGCTTCGGTTGGAGCAATGTCTTTGTTTCCTTTCTTCCATTCAGCTTAATGTGTATCGGAAGCCTTTGCCTTTCCTTTCTTTATACCTTTCACTAAGTGTGCGAGCTATCCTGACTTAACAACTTCTTCAATTTGGTTCCTCAACTCCCGACATTGAATGGTTTCATGCCCATGGTCTTCATGAAAATGACAATACTTGGACATATCACGTGATCCTCTGTTCCTGACCATGCGCAGAGGTTGTTAGAAAGATTTAGCAGCCTATAAAATGTAGGTTAGATCGTTTTATTGTTATTGACTCAGTTTTTACGGGAGTAATTGTAGCGGTCCCACGGATGGCGTCACTGATTGTGAAATAATTAGCACGACCAGGCATCGATGGTAATCGAAGAGTATGAGGGTGATGTTTGAACTGCTAAGCCGTTGATAATCTGTGACAAAACAAATGGAAACACTACGTTATGTGAAGCGCACGGGTGTGGCCCTGCGAATCACCTCTGGTGTGGATGATAATAAGTATGTGTAAAGTGCAATGTAGGTGTTGAGAGCGTAAATCAAACCTGAGCACCTTGCTATCTATTTATAGGTGATGAAAATAGGCTTGAACAAGGTGATGCACACTTGCCAGTGATTGTAGGGGTGTCCTACGATTTAAGGGGATTACAAGGGTTTGTGTACCACGATCCCTATCTTGGCAGGAAAGATTTCATAAGGTGATGCACTAGTTTCATCGAAGGGTATAACACTAGGGGCGTTGGGCTTCGAGTGGTGAATTCCCATACCGATAACCATCACGAAGATGGTTTTACGCCATTAGAAACTATTCGAATGTTTCTAGGTATCATTAGGAGTAGATCCCTTTCGATCTCGGAGGGGAGACCTTCGAGCTAAATCGTAGGGTAGGTCACCATCTACTTTCTACCTCTAGAAAGACATCTTCCCTAAATGTAAGACCAAGATCCTACCTTTTTGATTTGATAAAAGGGGGAGAAGGATAACAAAGAGCAAGAAGCCTACGGATCGGGGAAAAGGCTAGCATAGCTAGCACTTACAAAAGCAAAAAGAGCTAATGCTCATTGGGTGAAGACAATGTTCAAGCTTTACCAAATTACAAGGCCAAGATTACAAGGCCAAGATCAAGAGGCAAGCTACATCAACGGCGGTCTTCATCTTCGCTATGTTTGCAATTTTACTTGCTTTCGAAATTATATTTGTCATCATCAAAAGGGGAGATTATTGGTGCAACATTGACTAAGATATCCTTTACGTTTTAACGATGACAAATAAACATTCGTAAAACGTAAAATAACAAACGATAGCCAAAATCTGGAAAAACGGATTTGTAAAACTAGCGTGCTGGATACGCGTCAGTGCGTGGCCAGCACGTCACTCGCGATGTTTGTTTTTACGGATTTTGCAATGTCGACTTTCCTCTTAACCGACGCATGTGGAAACTTCAATATAGGTATGTGTATGATATTTGAACATTTGGGAACACTCAAAATGAAGTTTAGACTTAGAGTAGAGCAAAAACGTATCCTCACGTTTATCAAACGCCTCTAGCCAAGGATGAAACTTCTTTCTAAACCTAGTATGAACATGTTTCAACATATTATCAAACAAAAGTATTCATTTGACTTTAATCTGGATTTATGTTGATCTGAATCACATAACTCTATTGGTCAAACTAAGTCAAATGTCACTTTGCGTAAACGTATCCTTTCTTGTTATGGGATATGCTTTACTTGAGATGCAAAGCACTTATCTTGTTTGCATCAAGATGATTAGTGATCACATTCATTGTTGATTATCATGGATCAAAGTCTAAATGACTAAATAAGTTTGTGGTATTTGGAAGTTGATTATGCTTTGGATTTTGTCACTTCTCACACATACAAAATATTTTTACAAACTCCCACATTCCTCCATACACCACTTCTATACCATTCCTCCTACAACACATTCTTCCTAATCATTTGTTTACTCCTTCTTACCCCAATAAATGATTAAACATTCTTTTCTACACAATCCTACAAACATTATATACACTTATCCCAATCATTCCATAATCACATGTGCCCAGTCTTTTCTCTCTAATGGAAAAGTTATCAACAACCTAAATCAATCCTTTGATTTCACAATTATCACCTTCATCTTCATACTTCTTCTTTACAAACCTTCACAAGCTTAAACCTTCATCACATAAACATTCCCCAATCTTATCCTCACATGGGACAACTCAACATTCCAACATAGGATCCTACATATCACATCAAAACATTCTCCACTACATATCTCCTATTCATCATCTTCCTCACATAACATTAATTTAAATTTCACATACACACTTAAACCTTATCCTCTCCTTACTCACATACTATCTCATGTTTGTAATTCAAATTACACACACAAACTCTTCTATCCTAACCCTTGATCATGCCATATCAACAATCCAACTTACCTCATTACATCCTCATCTTTATCTCACATGTGATATTCGAATTTGAATCTCAAGCCATAAATTCCCTTTTATCACATCACAACATCACATCATGCCAACTTATTTAGAACTCACACACAACTCATTTCTATCCATTTTTTAAATTTAAATTTCAAATTTTCCCCCATAACATTCACACTTCCTCACAAAGTTTAGCATATTCTTGAAATATTCTCTTGTACCCTAACTTACTTTTTAAACCATGGTTAGTTTCTAACTATACCATTTAGTTTGGAGGAATACCAAATATACCCTTGTCCAATAGTTCTTTTCTATCTCTTCGAAATCAGACAAGCGACCCATAAATCTCTTTTAAACACTTCACAAACACTTTTAATGAATGGCTATTTGAGTTGGTTGACCTTGAATGTAAGAATGTTTGAAAGGTCATAGTGTGAAGTACAATTGGGGGTTTAACAAGTACAGGTATTTAAAATGCCAAAATCCCAAAGAAAACACTTTGTGAATCTAGCGTGTTACCCATGATGCGAGGGCAGCACGCCACTCACGGAGTGTTTTTACACTTTTAGGATTCTTGATGTATAAATACCTACACTTAGCCTTTGTATTCTCAACCTCTTGCAAACATTATTTCCTCTCTTTTTCTCTTCTCCTATCCTCTAAGTGTAACTTAAAAGTGTTCTAATCTTCTCGTCTTATTATTCTATTGAAGAGAACACATCTCCACAAGAGAGCCACACAAGTACCTAATCCATACTTATGTGTTTAGTCGAGGGTCTTCTTTCTCATACCCTTTCTTTTAGAATCGAGTGTCTAGGCTAGGTTAGGGATTAATTCTTAAATCAACTTTTATATTTAATTTGGTTGTAAAGGGAAGTCTTGTATTCGAAAGATCAAGCCTACGTCATAAGGGATCTAGTTGGGGTTTTGGTTATACTTCCAAGGGGAAGTTCTTAAAGATCATAGGTTAAGTTGAAGCACGGGTTCTTAGGGGTGGATTCCGAGGGCGGAATACCATAGGGAGTAGCCCTTCTTTGTGAGCGCCAATCTTAGTCCATATCGATAGAGTGAATTGTAATACGGTTTA
>BQNB010019823.1:0-66312 GCA_026074375.1 Tanacetum coccineum | reverse complement strand
AATGAAAGTGAATGTAAACTGATTTTAGAATAGAAAGAATATGTGTGCAAAAGGTGAAAAATCTGTCTATTTATTGGCAAAGTTGGGAGCATTTTTGTCTGGCCGGCCCCCTTAGCTACTATTTATTGGCATGGTTAAGGTGACTCGACCCTGGTTTACCCTGAGGTTAGAGAAGATGAACAGTAACGTTAAAAGTTACGCACCTTTTTTGTTTATAAATCGTTTAGTTTGACTGAGGGTTTATAGGGCTTTGACTTTGGGCTAGGGGGTGTTTTGGGCTTGGTTTGGGCTAATAGATTTGAAACTTAACGACCGTTAGTCTTTTAAATAAAAGGACTAACGGTGTTATACATTTAAGGACTTTTTGTGAATTTGATTTAACAATAAGGGTTTTCTTGGTATTTTAAGGGTTTTTTGTCTTTTGTGGTTGACCAAGGTTTGATAATTCCCGGCTCTTGTGCACTCTATCCGTTCCCGTGTTCGTATTTGTCTATTTTTGCTTTGATTTTGTCTATTTCTTTAATATCCGTACCTGTACATACGCAAACACAAAACAAGCATATATTTGTCATTTTTATTATATTTTTGGTCTTTTGGGTTCGTTTTACAAGGTAAAAGGTATGTGTAAATAGCACATACCATCATACCATAAATCATATGTGTTCGATTTTATAAAACAAACATGTATCCCCCTTGCGGGTTTAAAACATTGAAAATAGTTCAAAAGCGAGGCTATGAACTCACCTTAAGCAAAAGATCCAAATCAATCAATCAACAAGCACAATAAGCTTCATGTCTCAACATCGACCTATATAATACATATATGGCGGTATGTGACTGTATATCAAATCATATAATGTATATATGTATTACTATTATGTATATATAATCATATACTAAAATCTCCAAGTGCGACGCAAAACATTTCGCTTGACATATTTATCAATTATTACAACGTTTCTTACAAACTTTCCATTTTTAGAAAGTTTGCCAAAAGTAAGGATAATATAATCCAAACTTAGCATTTCATCTTAATTTAATTAACGTTACGAACCCTTTACTTGTTATAAACTATATTCAAAAGTATACGCAAGTTTGACTTTCAAAAGTTAAACTTCGTAGTTGACTTTTTACCCTAAAATGACCCAAACTTGACTTGGCCTTAAAATCTTCGTTTTTAGGAGTTACAAGGCCCACCTTATATCAAAACGGACCTTAGAACATCCTTTATCATATTTGAAAGCCTAATTTAGATTTAAAGAATTTATCGACACGCTATGACTAAGTTAAACTTTTTGGTCAACAAAAGTCAACACAAAGTCATACAAAAACTTATTTTTGTCAAATTCCAATTATTCCAACATGCTTAACTAGCCTAAAAACATGTACTAAAACTATCAAACATGTGTTCATGCTTGTAACACTTTCAAATCGATTTTTCACTTAAATCATCTAGCTACAATTACATATATGCAATAATCATCTAATTAATCAAACAAGAAACATAAACAAGTGTTCACAAAGCTAGAACAAAGCTTGACTATGGCTTCCCCTTTGACCTTAAGATCAGACGAACCACAAAGACCAACCAAACAAACTTTTCAAACCAAGCCACTTCAATATAACACTAATCTACCACCTAGAAACACTTCCTTATACACCAAATCAAGAGTAATTGACCAAAAACCCAACTTTCAAAATACTCATTGCATGTAAGGTTTTCTTAGTGGGATTTGTAGAGGATTGAACAAGGATTAATAGGGTATAATCGGATTTAAATGCATGTAAATAACAAATTTTTGATGATGATTTTTGTGTGTGTGTGTGTTATTTCGAACGACAAGAGGAGAGGGAGAGGACAAGAGATTGAAAATTTGTAAAAGAATTATAAGTGTATGTGTGTGTCTATTTATAGAATACAAGTTTGATCAATTAGCAATTTTAACCCCTCCTTTCATAAGCCCTTGCAAGTTTAATACAAATTGGTTATATTTCCGTTACTTAGTCGACAAAACACGGATAACATCACGTTTGTAAATATTTTAAATCCGTCCCACTAAATATAGTTTAAAACCTTTAATAAAACGTTAAACCTCGTAAATCACGACCTTTAAACACAGTTTTTACAAAAACTCAAGGAAACGACGAAAAATACAAAATTAACATATTTACGCTCTCGGAGCAATAAAATATATTTTTCTGACTTTCTTAAATGCTAAAAACAAATAGAAACTAAATCACGGAATGAAATTCACCAATAAATGGAAATTCTAATCAACCACATATAGCATAACGACTATAATTATTTACGTAATTAAAAATAACTATCTTAGCTAAGGATAGACGTTGACCTGAAACTCGGGTTGTTACAGAATCAATTTATAAAAAAACCGAAAATCCGAAACCTTAAAAACCAAAACCGAACGGTTTGCAATTCTAAAAAACCAAAGTTTTTGGTTTGGGGTTTGGTTTTAGTAAAAAAACCGCCCCAAACCGCCCCATGCTCACCCTTATTTGCGGTTAATTTAAACTAAACTAAATAAACTAACTATGAGTCAGTCTGGTGGATACGCCGTATCAAATTAATGAATACGCCGTATTGCAGAACTGACAATAATGTTTTTAAAGTGCATAAAAAGTAAAGACTGATAACGTCCAGATAATCAATACGCCGTATGGTATAGAGCGGATACGTCGTATTGATGTCTGGGAAGACAGACTCGATAACAAAATTAAATAACAATCCGGGTTGTCTCCCGGGAAGTACTTTTGCTTATAGCCAAGTCTTTAAGTTAGAATTGTCTTCAGCTTCCACATACTTGAAATCATCTCTCTCTTCTCCATTATGCATTTTGGTGTGAATATCCTGCTTGGTTCCGTAACATATTCATGAACTATGGTGCTGAACTTGCTGCCAGGCTTGATTCTATCATACACAAACAAATCAAAACATCATATCATGATATATATGAAAAAATATAAGAACCACTTTAATAGTTAGATACATCATGACATGAATAATAATAAATGTACAGATAGATATGAACAAAAGATAAGGATAGGAGGAATCATGAGTCTGGCTGCTATGGGTCTTGCTGAGCTGTGGAGGTGCTGGCCTCGCCAGTCCTCTGTTTGGTGCATCTCTGGAATGATACAGGTGAGCTCCCTCGAAGAGTCCCATCGAATTCCTGATATGTCAACCCACTAGCATCCATCAACTGTGTCATACATGACATCATCTATGTGGAGAATCTCCCCTGATCGGTCATCGATCTCTCCACAAGTCCACGTAAGCTCCCTACATCTCTACACAGTCCTTGCACCTCCTCCTCTAATCTCCATAATCTTTGAGACACAGTCCTAGCAGCAGCTGGAGGTGGTGGTGGTGGCTGCTAAGGTGCCTACACGGGTATCAAAACAGCCTGGTCACCCTCGTCAATAGTAGGAGCATCCTTAGCTAAAGCAGGGCACCAGTCGCAGCATCAGGCTGCCTCTTCGGTCCCATGGCTACCCAAGCCCATGTATCAACAATCTCAATACAAATCTGCAATCTCACCAGCTCACCTATATCGATAATCGGAAGCTTAGGGGCAATAACCGTCAATCCTCTAAGTATCTTGGCAGTTAAGAGCCCAAAATGCTCGGCCAATCTAGCTACAAACTGCCCACCAGAAATATGAGCCCCGCTCTTCCTCCCAACAGCAAACAACCTCAAATACCTAGCCAATAAATAAGGGACGTTGACTGAGCCAACGTCCATCCCTCTCTAATAAAACAAATCTGTAACGATCACCTTCTCAGGTGCCTGACTCCTCCAGCAATACTACAAGCAATCAACCTATGTCACAGCCTAAAAATAAGATCTCGAATCGCGGTGTAAGACGGGGCTGTGCCAAGGAAATCTCCAGCAGATGAGATCCCTATCCAATAATCCCTTAGATCCCCCGTGTCGGGGATCTATCTTGCACTATCGGCCCAGTAAGCACCGAATCTAACAGTCTGTATCTCCTTAGCAGTGTATAATCCCAAGGCCAAAACAAACTCTCTCTAGCTCATACGCCTCCTAGCTCCCCCCAACTGAAACTGTAGAGCTCCAGGCGTATCCAAATCAAGTATGGCCTGACCAAATGTATTAAAAAACTCTAAAATAAGCTCATGAACCAACGGCCCCCTAATGTCAAATAGCCTCCTCTAAGCTCGGCTAGTAAATAAACTAACTCCCTAATCATCCCTATGCTCCATAAGCATCCTAACACTCAATCCCTCAACCATCAAGTTTGGCAGTCCCCCAAAATCAAATACATGCACCCTGTGCACCTCCCTCCTATAAATCCTAGCTAATCTCGCCTTGAAATCCTCAATATTAGTATCAGTGTACTCTAAACCCTGGTACCTAAGAAATGGATGTCTCTGCTCACGCGGTGGAAGAACCATATCTGCAAAATCAACAAGAATAGCACAAAGATTATAGAATCATTAACCTTCTGTTCTGAGAGTGGATACGGCGTATTCATAGATGGATACGCCGTATAAGGATCAATATGTCAATACGCCGTATAGGTTTTAGTCAATATGGCGTACGGGTTTGAGAATACAGGATCCTATTTTTATCAATACGCCGTATTCAATTTAACTGAATACGCCGTATTCAGGTTTTATAATTGGATAAAATTTGGCCAATACGCCGTATCCATGTGAGTGGATACGCCGTATTAGTTATGCAATATGAAAACGAAAGGGGCTTCCCTTATTTACCTATTTTAACCCATTCTAAACTTTCAAAGTTTCTTAGACTAATTCAGGAGGGGATAAAGGAGTCCAAAAAGAGTGCACTTATGACATAACATAAAATCTACGAAATAAAGGGAAAGTTTCCTCATTAGCGCGTAACAGGATGATATCCTGATCGGCAGATCGATCATAGAATACACGCTAGTAAACCTTGCAACTGATCAAATAAAATCATCAATATTCGAAGAGGATAATGATTCTTGACAGTCAACTTGTTCAACTCGTGATAATCTATACACATTCGAAAATATCCATCTTTCTTTTCACACAAACAACAACTGGTTGCACCCGACGATGATAAACTCGGCACGAAAAATCCCTTTCTCCAACAGCTCTTACTAATTGTACCGACAACTCTTTTATTCTCAAACGGTGCCATCTATACGGTGCAACGCGCACAGGTGCGTCCCCCCGGTACTAAGATCCATTCGAAACTCCCCCCCCCTCCCTTAAACTTGCCTTCAGTGGTGGTAGTCCTGGCAGCTCCTCAGGAAACACCTCAGGAAAGTCACGAATTACAGGCACGTCTTCCATTCGTTTCTCCTTCGACTTCTTCTTGGTAACGTGTGCCAAAAACAAATGACAACCTTTCTCAACGTACTCACGGGCCTTGATTCACGAAATAATCTTCAATCGAGATCCACCTTTGTCACCTTCAACTATCAACGTTTAATTCCCATACGGTATACGAACAACTTTCTCGCCATAGACGATAACGGCATCGTGCTTGACAAGCCAATCCATACCGATGATGACGTCAAACATACCAAGCTCAATCAACATAAGATTGATTTCAAAAATATGGCTCGCTAAACTCAAAGTGCAACCTTTCAAAATAGTGTTCGTACTAACTATCCTTCTGTCAGCTAACTCTACTTCATAACTATCCTCTATTTTAATCGGTTTGATATCGAGCAATGAACTAAATCTAGTGTTCACAAAACTTCGATCGGAACCCGAATCAAATAAAACAAAAGCATATCAGTTATTTAGCAAAAACGTACCAGTAACCACATTCAGACCCTTCGGCTCAGCGTCCTTAATAGCATAAGCTCGACCACGAAATTCTCCAACTTCTTCTTGCTTCACCTTATTCGGACATCGGTTCCTAGTATGACCTTGCTCACCACAATCATAACAAGTCTAAATAGGCTGAGCGTTAACACCCGTAGCAACACTCTTCTCCCTACAATACCTTAACCTATGTCCAACGCTTTCCACATTTGTGACATTGAACATACACTGACTAACAGGCGAGAAAATGCAACG
The DNA here is from genome assembly GCA_026074375.1 of Tanacetum coccineum. NCBI lineage: Eukaryota > Viridiplantae > Streptophyta > Magnoliopsida > Asterales > Asteraceae > Tanacetum > Tanacetum coccineum. The sequence continues at coordinate 60,252 of BQNB010019823.1, read as the reverse complement.
TTCACCTAACAAAAGGAATCTTTTCAACAGTAGGAGCGATAACCATAAGCCGCTGCATTTCCTTTCTTTTTGTATATTCTGCAAAGTCTGACGAGATATATTCTTTGATTGCCCATACCACTAACTATTTCCACCTTAAAGGTTTCCCACTTTTCGCTTCTTACCTTTCAAATTCTCTCATTTCTAGCATTAGCACAGCTGCTCATCAACTTATGACCTATACTCACTGCTTCATTCTAATCAGTGCGCCTTAGACGATGTCACCTTCAGACCCTGATTTATCCTTAAACCTAGAATATAAGCATCAAACCTCACTCTTTCTGGATCTACCATTCTCGGACACATCAATGCAAGCCATTGAACCTCAGAGTATAAGCAACAATTCATACTCCATTAATCTTCAAGTTTCCACAACTCGGCTCATACGTTGTAATCTCTTTCCTATCGGTACAAAACATATCAGTCATCAGTTGCTTCATCTCAGTCCAAGCATTTGGTTCCAGTCTCCAAACCCATAGTTCCAAACTTAGTTTTCCACCAAGACAAGCCTGGTCCTCTCCAATGTAGGCAGCTCAGCAAACTATAAACCTTCTTACCCCAGCACATTCACTATGATCTCAAAACAAACTCTTAGTTTTCATCAACCACCTTTCACAATACGACATCTTCTTTAAACATCCAACGAGAAAGGCAGTCAGAAATTCACTCATAAACCCAACAAGTGCACTGCGTACAACAGGTGCAGTGTCTCGACCTCTAACTGGCCCAGATCCACTAGCATTATCCCTAACATTTGCTTGCCTTGCCCGCTCAGCAGCAATAGCGGAATCAACACTTTCCTTGATCATTCGGCGAATAGCAGCTTGAGTCATAGGTGCAGACTTTGGAGGCATGATTTTGTCACGTCACACAGAAAACAATCTGGTAAGCATTCATAACATGATACTCTCATAACATGATATAATGACAAATCAAACACAACAACAGCCATACAACATCAACTAGTAATCATAAGATAGTCATTCATTTTTTATCACAAAGAGTTAATACATAGTTGCATTGTTTCATCATGAAATGGATACAAATCGTTACAACCAATAGTACTAGTTCTACCAACTAAGGACTAAGTTTAGTGATTACACAACAAAAGAAATACAATTCAAACTAAACTACTACACATCATGAGGAGATCCTTACAGCTCAGACAAAGGAATCTTCCATCTTCAATCGGATCACAATAAGCTCATTTGGTCTTTCGTTCAAACACAATCCCCAACGAAACATCTCTTGAAAGAACTGCATGAGCTCGAACTCTAGTCCAATAGAGATCTCTCTCTACTCGTTCATTCTGCATACGAAGGAATGTGTTGCTCAACCTTGCTTCTTCAAGTTCCTTCTTCAGTTTCTTACACTCAACTTTTTCTTCAACATTTTCGAGTTTCTCAACCAACTTTTCCATTGTTGTAGTTCTTTGTTCCATACTAGAACGCACTTAATTACCCAAATCTAAAATTAACTTACCATAAAACCTATCCTTTGCCTCTCCTTTCTTCTCGACCAATGCATGCGCCGTCTCACGACCACACAATCATCTCGAAAAATTGACCACTCGACCAAAAAAAGAGTCAGTATCCCGTCTCAAGAAGCCAGGTAGCAATCTATCACCATCCTCTCGAGGAATAGCGGCAGTAAACGATTCACCTTCCTCATAGACACTAATGGGAACAGTCTCATCCTCATGGTTAATTGGATTATCAATCTTATTATCAGGTTCAGACTCAAAAGCATGCGGCGGAGGATTATGAGGATCCACCTCTTCGTAAGTATATGTCAACTCCGGCTTATTCTCATCTTCCTTAAAGTCGATCTCCATATCATCTTCATCTTCTTGAGGATCTTCTTCTTCCTTAAATTTGTCTTTTTTCGGGTCTTCGTCTTCATCTTCTAAGACAGGTTCGAGAACAATAGGTACATCATCGTGTTGATTCGGCTCAACAACAGGTACATCATGATCATGATCGGGAGGAATCACATTCACCATGATAACTAGAAAATATCATATAATACTTACTTAATAGCGTATCACTTCTTAATAAACCATTCAATAGCATTTCACTTCTTTTTTTTATCAGAACACTATTGTCAAAATAACAGTTCACATAAAAGCGCAACAACAAAATTTTACAATTCGCGACCTTCTTGATTCACATATATCTTAATTATATTTCAAACATATATAATAGTAGTTATCATATAATCACATGACATTTCATGCATACAACACATGCATAAATATTCATACTTAACCAATCACACATATAATACATACATAAATATACTTACACGTAACAATTAAGAAATGTACCTTACATGCAACCAATGGCAAAGAGGAGTATCATCGTGCGTGTAGAAGCGTCAAAGTTTAGGTTTTATCAAAAGACTCTACCTAGTTCCTTACAATCTTAGACTCATGACATACATTGATTATCTAAAATGACTACAATCCAAGTTTTGAAAACAACCTAGTTCTCTAGAATCAAAGCTCTTGATACCAATCTGTAACACCCGCCCCAAGGGGCATCGGATTGCGCATCAGAAATTAGCAATTTGGTGTTACTAAATAGCATCACACAATTTAAATAACAAACACACAAATATAGCATCAACACAGCATCAAAACGATTCAACACACATCAAACATAAACAGCAAAACATGCTGCAAAACACAGATAGAGCACAAAATACACAATTTCCGTCACCACGATAATAGAAAACGACTATAATAAGACGTTTATCCCAACATGTTGTTCCAAAATTTATTCCAGTTAAAAGAGCGTTAGGGTCCTACATAATCGCAACCCACCGTCAATTACAAACTCATGAAAAACATAATGTTTTTAAATAAAAGACATTGTTTAAAACTTCCACAATGAGATAATTGTTTTTGAAAGACCAGAACACATAAGAATGTCTTTGCCATAAAATCCATCACCATAAGAACGCACGAGTAGAAAGATAAATAAAGGGTTAACCAGAAGGGGGGGTACCTCTACGCCATCCTTGCCTTCAGCCTTGGTTACTTAGGATAAAACATGTTTAAAACGTCAACAACAAAGTTGAGTGACATTCATAGAGTTTAAATTAATCAATAGGTAAAAACCTTTGAACACATCATTAGTTCTCGGGAAAACAAAGCAACAAATGCAATGTATAACAACTTCTTTCTTTCACATCAATAAGCTCATACACCGGAACGTTAACAAAACATATGATTTTCATATCTAAAAATGAGCACCAAAACCAAGGTATTATTGTCATATACCCACTAATTTCTAATAACAAAATGTCCGTTTGACAAGGTGGTCACAAGGATTCAAACCCCGGACAAGGTGGTTGATTCATCAATAATATATATATATATAATATATAGGCAAATCCTAACCAATTGCCTTTGGCCAAGGATTGGTCAAGAGTTTACCAATTAAAATATATATATATGTCCGGAAGTATGATTCCCGGGTCGTTAAGTCCCAACGAGGCTTGAATGGAAAATCGAATGACGAATTGATAAACGATGTTTGAATATTACAAGATTATGATTGGTTTTCTATTTCTACAAGTTAAATATGCAAAAACGATTAAATAAAACCTAAAAATGAAAGCTATATAACTTAAAACCTAAAACGGGCACGAAAAACGAGGGCTAAAAACCTAAATTTTGCAAATTAAACCCTAGAACAAATTTAAAAGCTAAAATAGATTCTAGATGACAAATAACAAAGTTTAAAAAAAACTAGACTAAAAACGGAGGTCGTTTGACCCAAAAACGAGTCAAAACAAAAACCGGGTCAAAACCCGTTCTTTAGAAATTAAAATTTTTAAAAATTAATCCTACAGAAGTTTTAATATTTTTCCTACAAAATATATGAAAAAAGAAAATTTTAAAAAAAAGTTTATATTTTTCTGATTAATATTTTATTTTTTATGATTTTTTAAAGTTTTTAAAGAAAATAAATTATAAAAAATACTAAAGCTTAATGGAAAAATCTAAAAAAAATACAGAAATTCAAAAACACTAAAAGAGTCCTAGGAAAAATAAAATAAGCCAGACCAGCTTATTAAATAAGCTGGAATAAGCCCACAAAGGGCTGAAAGCCTTAAGCCAAAAACACCCTTAAATATTAAACCTTGAACACCACTACCGGATGAGCTATTGTAGCACAACGGTAGTGGTGTTGGTGGTTATAAGTGTTAAAGGCTTTGAGGTCCCGGGTTCGAGTCTTGCTCACCCGGGGCCTTGGCCTTCCCCTTAATATTTTTTTTTCAAATTTTTTTTATAAACTTAAAAAGGGCTTATAAATAAGCAATTTTTATAACTACAAGTTTTTACAAAAGCTTATAAATAAGCTGGAAAATGAGCTTAAAAGTGACAGAATGGCTTAAGTAAGCTTAAGGCTTATTTTTTTCTTTTTTGGATTCTTAAAAAGTTATAACTATGCAAATAAGCTATAAAAGGCTAACTAGCTAACAACTTAAACTCTACTAGTTACAATAAGCAAGTGCAGGCCCTAAATAAGCAAATTTGAAAGAGCAATAAGCTTAGAAAAGCTTAATTACTTAGAAATTTAGGCTAAGCACTCAAATAAGTTGCAATAAGCTCTAAGCAAAACTAACTAAGGTAAATTTAACCTAAACTAACCTAATAAGCTACCCTAAACATAAATAAGCCAAAATGAAAGAAAAATAAGCTAAAATAAGCAAATTAAGCCAAAGGGGGTTTGGCTACAGGCCAAACAGGCCCTTGGGGCACTTTTAGGGCTTATTTTTAAGCCCTTAAAGTGGGACCCAATGGCTGAGCTTATAGGGGCTTAAAGCACACCCTATAAGGTGGCCAAAAATGCTAAAAAGAAAGAAAATGGTAAGCTGAATGACAGCTTAAAGAAGCTGTCAAAACAGGCTTTTACACCAGGGGATTTTTTTGGCAGATTTGAAAATAAGCTCTAAAAATCTCAAAATAAGCTAAATTTCCTAAAAAGATATCTAAACTAACCTAATACACCTAATGCAACAAGAAACAAGCAACAACAATAAGCCACAAGCTCAAATAAGCTAATTGAGCTTTTGAGCTTAAAACTGTTTGAAAAACAGTCACAAGCCTACTTTTGGCTTAAAAATAAGCAAACAAATGAAATTTTACAGTGAAAAACTTTCTTTCTAGCTAAAATATGGCCTATGAGCTTTCCAAATCAGCAATCAAAAAGCATTTTGGAACTTTTTTACACTATTTTAAAGTTGGTCAAAAACTGCAAACATTCATTTTTACTCCTTTTTTTATGACAGATTTGAAGTAAAATTGGGCAACTTGCAAACCTCAAATAATACTTAAAATAAGCTCTAAAGTGGAAAATAAGCCCTAACAGATGATCAATGTCCTAAAAGCTACTTGACTACCAAAATTTAGACTCTAATTCTATTCCTAGCTTATCTAAAATCTAAAATGAAAAATGACACTTTGCTATTTATGACATTGGTATGGCAGTTAGACTCAAACACTTAAGTAACAAAAAGACTTTGACAAGGCAACCTTAACTACTGCATTCCAAGACAAAAAAAACAAGTTTAAAGTGACACCAAATGTCCTTTAATCAACAGCTTATGAATAAGCTATTTGAAAAAAAAACTATTACCACAGTTTGCACCTTGGACACACAAACCTCTTGAAAACAACTTTTAGCTTATCAAAACTATTTAAAACAGCTTAGAACTACTTAAAATTTATGAACAAAGTAAACTCAATGACCTGACCCATTGCAAAACCTGATTTGACCCATTTTAATGGTTATCCCAAACACCCCTTTAAGTTCTTGATTTGCAAATTTAAACCAAGCAATGCTGATTTAAGGCAACTTATGGGTAAACAGATATAACAATAGATGATTGAAGAACAAATAAGCCAAGAGACACAGGTAATAAGCACTAATAAGCTAGTTTAATAATCAAACAGTAACAAGCATATGATAAGACAGATTTTCTAAAAACTAGGAAACAAAATACAAGAACAATGTAGGTACTTTAAATAACAAAAGACAGTATAAATAAGCACAGGAGAGCAAAGAAATATGAAAATAAGCACAATAAGCTATAATTAAGCTATGCTACAGTGACTTTAAAGAAAAATGCAAAAAATTAAAGAAGAAACTTACAAAAGTCCAAATGCACAGGAACCTAATACTAACCCTAATTACCCCTATGTCCAAATTCTGAATGAATTAAAACCCATGGTCCATCCATTATCGACCATTTCCTTTCTTGCTTGCCTTATTTTTTATTTTCTTTTTCTCTTTGATTTTTTTTCTTTTCTTTTTAATTGAGTAAGAGCAATACCTTATAAAAGGTTAACCAGCAACTTACAAAAGCTTATAGTGTACTTGGAAATCAAAATGAGCTTAAGTAAAACATAAGATTTGAAGTGAACCAAATTTTCATTAAACTTAAAAAAACTAGAATACAATGCTTGAAACTGATAACACTAAAGTAAATGCATAAAAAGTAAGCTGAATTACAAGAAAATTAAAGATGGATGATTTTCTTTTAAGCTAACAAGAGTCCTATTTATACTAAATTGCTAAATCTTGGCCTTTTTTTTCTTCTTTCTCCTTGCTATGCTTCTTTGTAGACACAAAAACTAGTTGTTTTTGTTGTGTGAGAGTAATCCAAAGTGAAATCCCAGCCTTTGATTCTTCTTCCAAGTCATCTTAGCCATCGAAAAATGCAAATTGTTGAAATTGGTGAGGATTGCCAAGGTGGAATGGCTTCATGTGACCTGGGATGGATAGTGGATGAGGGGGTTTTGGCTTGATTGACTCTTTGGCTTTGATTTTGCTTCGTCTTTTCACACTTTTCCATTCCGTGCTCAGTTTTGTCGTTTTTGGCTTTGTTTTTCGTCCTTTTCTGGTACTCCCGTGTCCTGCATCAATATTAAATGCAAAACAAACATGTATTTGGCAGTTTTTGTCTGTTTTTTGTTATTTAAATCTGTTTTTAATGGAAAAAGGTATGTGTAATTAAGCACATACCAAAATCCCCCGAATAAGTTTCTGCCATGTCCTTACGCAAAGTTATGAAAGTTAAAATTTACGAAAACTAAGAATCACGATATTCTATATCGGATAATTATAACCTTGTAAAGTAGCTAGGTGTTCGTAAGGGAATAAGAAATCAATAGTTTCCAGACAAGTCTCGTTTTCACCCATTTTTTATCTATACACTAACTATCCCTAATGATTTTAGGATTTTAATTTATTTTCTCGACTCTCCTGTTTGACTTCCTTTTTTATAATCAACATTGGGTATCATAGAATGGAGAATGCGCCCCATTGAATAATCTACGGATGTCCTGACGGATAAATTCATCGTCCCCGATTTTTCACTAGTCCCAAACTAAGCGTAAAACAAAATCACGTTAAGTACAGTAAGATGCTAAACCACTACTTAAAACTATGACTTGTCAAACTTTTGCTTCACCGACAATTATTCAATTAAGGTGATTGTGCTTAATTTTAAGTTAAATTGATTGACAATTTTGTAAAGTAGCATGTTTATGTAGTTAACGATATTTTTCCCATTTTTCTGAGAAATCTGGGAAAGACTAGTACACCCAGCCACAGCATTTTCTCGATAGATCCAGCCGTGTTCGACTTTAGGGGTTATCAGGATTGATACCCAACAGGAGAATGTTCGGAAATGGTCTAAAGCGGGATACTCAACCCTTTTAGGTCCGAATTTTCTTAGATTTCCCGTTAAACATAACATCACTACTCAAAGCACGCAAACATCAAAAATTTAATGAATTCATTGTGAGATGTATTCCATTTAAGTGACCTTTTTCTCAGAAGAACGTCCACCGCCTCATCAGCTAAGTGCCCTGGTTTTTTGAACCCACGGAGAATACTCTTAAATCGATAATAATCTACCGACAGGCAACCAACTGTTTGAATAGTCTTAAAGCAAGTTATTCTTAGTTTAAAATTATACTTTGAGTTTGTTAGAAAAAAATCTTAACATTAAATTATCCTTATTAGCTCTATACTATACTACCAAACCTACCTGTCATAATGTGAATGTCTACAAACATCGGCACGCCTCCAAACATAATGTAGTGTCTTAGTCTGACGACGGATTTTTTTGATAACACCATAACTGATTTATTATCTCACTATGGCCTTGGTTGAAGATGCAACATCGGTTTATGAGCCGGCAAGATGCAGTAAACCTTTATCAGCCCACAGTTTATATTACTTTTTTTTTTATTATTTTTTTTTATCATTCATTTTTTTTATATTTTCCGTAATAATAGGGGGGAGGTTATAAATATATATAAAAATAAAAAATTTCGTTTTAGATAAACTCAAGTATAAAGCTAAACTAAGATGAATATTTTTCGTTTCCGAAAGAGCATTCTTTTATAAGATGTCGGTTTAAAGTTAAGCAAAATTAAGCACGTTTATTAGTCAGGTTAAGAGCTTCTGGGAGAAAATAGCGACATAGTTGTTACGTATAAAGCTTTTAAGATTTGCCAAATAATCCTTTTGCTTAGCATCCTACTTTGTTAACAACACTATCATTTTCTCATTCTTCGCAAATTTAACAATCCCTATTAAAAGGATCCGCGAATGCTTTGCCTAATAAACTTTCGTTTATTAAATGGTTAATTAGGGACAAAGCTTGGCTCAACTCGGCCCGATCGAGTCAAAATTTATTCTCATTTACTACCCATTGGATAGTCAAAATTGTGACATTAAACACTTATTTTATTTTTTGAAATTATTTTCAATTTTTTATTTTTTTGGTTATTTTTGGCGAAAATTTGGTGTGTGAAAACGGGATTGCGTGATACAACGACTGCAGGCAAAATCAAATCAAAGATACCCCACCATACTAGAACTCTAACATCGTCCTCGATTTTTAAAGGGGTACGCTACGGGACAAATCTAGGTGCGTTTATGAAGTGTGGCCAAAAGATTAAAAAGTTAGTCGATAGATTTGGATACTGGATTCCAAAATGAAGCTGAGAATGTAAAACTCTTTGTGAGTGAGGGTTAAATGCAAGCACGAGAGCCTCACGATCCGGGAGGAAATCTGGTCATGCAACATCTAAAGCTACAAAATAGGAACAAAACACGGGTAATGGAAGATGTAAGCCTCCTCACACAAAAACACTTATTCATTACTACTACTGATACTGATAAGCATGGGTGCCCACCCGAATCGCTTTGTTTAATGGTCGTATGCTTGACCGTACCCCATAATTTATTGGTCCATGGGGAAGTCTGGGAGATCCGGGACAACCTCGGTGTATGTCCCACCTCAAAGTAGTGTTTCAAACGATGACCATTCACTTTGAAATTTGGCCCGGAGTTTTGGGATAACTCGACAGTGCCATATGGGTAATAAACTTGTTTACAGTGAAATGGTTCACTCCATCGGGTCTTTCGCTGTTGCCTGAGTAAAATCTTTATCTAGAGTTAAAGAGGAGAATCGTTAACCGCGTTGATAACCAGCGATTTTTTATCTTGGAGTCATGAATCCTTTGTTTTCTCCTTGTAAATCAAGAAGAATTGTCATAAGCATGATCACGAAGTTCATTAAGTTTCGTTGAGCTAATTTTTCTGTGATCACCGCGTTTTGATATCAAAGTTTGTTTGCTTAGGTCCCAATAAGCTTTGGGCTCCACAATTCAATCGGTAGAGGACATGCCTTCCCATATTACATGCTTGTACGGATGTGCACCGACTGGGTGTTTTGTGCTGTTACGGAAGGCAGAGAGGCGTCATCCAGTTTTGTTCCGACCAAGGAGGCACGGTTTTCGCCTACGGTCCTTTCAAGAATTTATTTTTTTTAAGCCACGATTCTGATACCTCAACTTGCCACTTGTTTGTGGCTAATTCGCGGTGGATGAGATGATGAGTGACTCCCGTATTTTTTAAGCATGACCTTGAAAACTGGTCATTGCAAAAATGGGTTTCCGGATCACTTATGATTGCACGAGGGGCACCAAATTTGGAGAAGAGAGTTTTAAGAAATTTGCAAACAACTGGTGCATCATTGAGTGCAGGGAGCGTTTCGCTTCAACCCACTTCTGATAAGTATATCAACTTGCCATGAGTATATATTTGTTCCCTCTTGAAGACGGGAATCGGCCCATAAAGTCAATGCCCCATAGGTCAAAGATTTCGCAAACTTGGATTGGTTTGTGGCATCTCATCACGTGTTGCGAAATTTTGCTCTGACCGTTGACAAATGTCACATCGGGTGACCAAGTGTGGGCATCTTGTAGATCGTGGGCCAATAAAAACTAAATCGAGATCTTTTTCTGCGGTGTAATTGGCACCGTTAGGGTCCCCGGTGGGTCTACTGTGGGCCAAGCTTTTGAGAATGTCAAAGCTTCTATGTCCGAGACACAACGCCTAATTACTTGATCTGCACATATCTTAACAAGAAGGTGGTGTCCATAAAAAGTATGTGTTTGACGTCTTTGAAAACTTTTCTTTCTGTTGGAACGACATTCCTTTGATCATAAAATTCCCCTGCAATGGTAGTTTGCAAAATCGGCAAAAACCATGCGGGCATTATCTCACTACGAAAGGTAACCATCCCAAGTGTCTTCGAGGGAAATGTTTCTGTAATTTCCTTTTTCTCGAGGCTCTTTGATGGGGATTTTCAAGTTCCTAGAAAGGGTGGTTCTGCGGCAGAGATTTTTCTGCTCTTTTTTATCACAGATAACGAGCATCAATTCTTGGAGTAACAAAATCCACGGAGATCTTGGCTTTAGAATCCTGCTTAGCAAGCAAAGTACTTGAGAGCCGAGTGGTCCGATATACACTATGCTTTTGGACAACGACAGTTGATGGCCGGAAATTTCTCGAAAGCATACACTACGGCAAAGTAATTCTTTTTTGTTATAGTGTAATGTGCTTGAGCCTCGGTCATAGTTTTTAGTTTTGTTCTGCTTGCATAGTGTATCGGCTTTGTGAAGTGCTTGGTCTTTACGTGCCTTGGGACTGCCCACACAGCAAAATCCTTGCATACACATGAATGTAATGGCCAAGTCCCAATCAGAAACTAGAATTGGAGCCTGGGTTAACTCATCTTAAGGGTTTCAAATGCTTCAATGCATTCCTTCGAGAAGATAAACGGAGTTTCTTTTTCAAGGAGGTGGGTCATAGGCCGGGCGATTTTGGAAAAATCCTGAATAAATCGCCTGTGTAGTATCTGGCCTGTTGATCCGAGAAAATGCGAATACCTTCACGGTAGTGGGTTGAGGTAATTTTGCAATGACATTAACTTTGCCTTCATCAACCTCAATCCGATTTAGAAATCTTATTGGACTATGCCTTCCTTGATATTAAAGTGGCTCTTTTCCCACATTTAGCACAAAGATTGGTGTGTTCACACCTTTGGAGCATTTTAGTCTAAAATGGAAAGGCAAAAGAGGAGAAAGAATCACTCGAAAACCGAAAATCATCATGAGACTTCCAATGGTTTTACTATCATATCGTGAATCATTGCAACCATACACTTGGAACGTGCCCGGTGCATTGATAACCAAAGCATGCGACGATAGGCAATGTCCGTAAGGGCAGGGTTGAGGTAGTCTATCTCTTGATCAAGTGGTCTATCGGGATCTTTTGAAAAGTAGCTGGAGAATCCGTCCATATATGCAATAGTACTCATTTCCGCTAATCTTTCAAGCATCTGATCCATGAATGGTAAAGGGAAATGGTCTTTACGAGTTGCATCATTGAGTTTTCGGTAATCGATTTGCAACACTCGCCATCCTTACCTACCAGGAGGTATTAACTCATTTATCTTCATTTTTACTAACGGTTATGCCTCCCTTCTTTTAGGGACAACTGAACCGGCTGCTTACCCAGGGGCTGTCAGGTAGGGTAAATTACCCGCTTCTAGATGTTTGATAACTTCTTGCTTAATAACCTTATGGATTTTGGGGTTAACTCTTCTTTGATGTTGAACTACGGGTTTGGCATTTTCCTCTATCAAAATCTTATGGGTGCAAAACTGTGGATCTATCCCCTTAATATCAGAAATCTTCCAAGCTATGGCATGTTTGTGTGACTTGAGAACCTTGATCAGGGCGGTTTTATCCTCATCTTTCAAGTTTTTAGCGATTATGACGGGTAATTTGTCATCACCCTCCAAAAATGCATACTCAAGATGGGATGGTAAGTCTTTGAGTTCAAGGTCGGGAGGATCTTCACATGAAGATTTAACCTTTTCAGGCACATTAATTTCACAAACTGGTGACGGAGGGAGATTTGGGTCACTATTGATCACACTTAACAACTCCTCAAGGTAAACAGTATCTCCCTCAGAATCATAGATGCCATCAACACCCGGTGGTATTGAATCATCATGTTCAAGAAATGCATCGATCTCTTCCATTAGAAAATCACTTCCTCCGAAGGGAGTGAAAGATGGAGAGCGAGAATCGATCATAAGGTCTGAAGTAGAAGTGGGATTGCCACTTTCAGAAATTTCAAGTACTTCTTGAACATATTCTTCACAAGCAATGTCAATAACATCGACTCGGTTAACCGATTCAATGATATTGTAGGAAAAAGTCTTGGTATCACCAACTTTGAAGGTCACGGATTGGTCATCATGTCTAAGGGTCATTTGTTCACCGTGAACGTCTATCAAGGCACGTGCCATCCTCAAGAAAGGTCTTCCTAAGATTAGGGGAACCCGAGGATCGGCAACGTAATCAACGACCACAAAATCGGCAGGAAAGAAGAACGTTCCAACTTTCACGAAAACATCCTCGGCGATGCCGGTTGGAGTAGAAATCGTTCGGTCGGCAAGTTCAAGTATCATTCGGGTTTTGGTCAAAGCTGGGAGACTTAGTTCTTTCCAAATGGAGAGAGGCATTAGGTTGATGCTTGCACCGAGATCGGCCAAGGCTAAGCATTCATTCATCTCCGGAAAGTCACACGGTATAAGAAATCTACCGGGGTCTCCAAGTTTCTCGGGAAACTTTTTTAGGATAACCGCCGAGCAATTCTCGTTTACCGGTGTGTCTTTGTCAAACTCATTATCTTATCTTTTGTCATTGGAGGAGCTTTCTATACAATTGGTGCAAAATTTGGGCATGTGTTGGAGAAGCGTCGCGTTAACTTAGCTCGAACTGGAGATTCTGAAAATTCACATAAAATTTTGAAGCTACTAGAAGATCGTCTTTTTCACGGAACTTTTCTTTGTTGGCCCTTGAAGGATAAGGCAAGGTTGGTTTAGTCTTTGGAACAACAACGGGCTCACCAATTTGGTCATTAGTTTGGACCACCGGAGGTTGGATGTTTTCGGTGCTTGGTTGCACCGTATTCCCTTTGTCACCTGGGTTCTTTTTTACGTCTCCTTTAGGAGGAGGAAAAAGAGTTGAGGTCCATTATATGGAAACACCGCTCGGGTAATGATTGCCTTTCACAGCGCCTTTCGGGTTAGCAATGGGTTGCTTGGGAAGAGAACCCGAGCACGATGTAGAAGCAGTATTACTATTCACGGAATTTTGGTGATCAGTCTGTTATATTTGCCATTTGATTTTGCTAATTTTAGCATTACCGCGTCATTAGCTTTGACGTTTAGGTGATTCAAAAATCGGACTTAGACACACCTGGTGTTGGATGAGCTAGAGCTTGGTATGGTGGAGCTTGAAAAGTTGGGGGTTGATTAATCGGAGGTTGGTAAACTTGTCCTTGATTGAAATTACTACCTCGATTTTGGTTCAAATTGTTTCCCCGATTTTGGTTGGAAATCTGATCCCGATTTTTGGGTTGGTTTGATGGTTTTGCATGGAGGAAAACCCGGGGGACGGTCGAATTTGGTTAGCAACCATCTGGGTCGGGTAATGGCATTCCCTTGGTTGTAGTTAACTCGGCGGCTTGGGACACGTATTCTTGGATGTTGTCACTGATAGTCATTGGTGGCTGGGGACAATTTTGGTAAGGAGTGACACCCCCGCAAGTTAACAACTTTTGCTCGACTGCTTTTTAAGTAAAAGCGGGAGCTTTGGAGTTTGGTTTTTTCTTATCGAGAATCAACGCTTAACCATGTCTTTAGCTCAGCAACATCGGAAGCACTGCTGGGTAAGGGAAAGTAGAGTGTATCATTTGGGGAAAACAAATGGCCTTGTTCGTGATATTGACGAAACTTTGGACTTGCTACTCGAGATTTTTAGGCATTGCGAGGCATTTTATCCAAAAAGTTTACCAACCGCAGCTCGGAGTTCAATGGAATCGCTTGATCATTTGAATTGAGGGACATTATAGATGTATCGAGTTGATGCAATTCTGAAAACCCATGATAGGGCATCCCCTAAGAAATCATTGAAACGGTCCCATGCCTCGTAAACGTTTATCAAATTTATGTTGAAATCTCGTGATTTCATTTACGAAGATTTGTTGTTTTGAGGAGAGGGAAAGAATTTGTTAATGGAATTTGAAACAAGATTCTCCATAGTACGAATCGAATCGAGGGGCTCTTTTTAAGCCAAATCGGCTGCTCCTGAGGGAAAAATGGGGAAAAGCATATAGCTTTACCGACCGTATCGGGACCCGTCTCGGTAACTTCATCGGAGAAGTGATCTTGTTGTAATATCGGATGATGTGGCATGTGGGTCTCTTTATCTATGTCCAATAAAAATTGCTGTGTTCTGAACCAAGATTAAGTAGACCATGCTTGATCTCAAAGTTGTTCGCGATAATTTCGGGAACAACGATCGCATCCTCGTAACCCTCGGTGGGTGCTTTGAGCAATTGCGCCATAGTCCGATTATCGTCCATCGTAACTATGAGAGGATTGAAAGTTTCTTGATTGTTATTTGGTTTTTTCCCAAGCTTTGGTGATTCAAACAGAAGGTTGTCGGACTTTTTTGTTTATGGTGTCGGAGGTCTACGGGCTTGAGAACGAGTGCGCATGCACAAAATAGAAATATAAAAAGAAAATTTACACTAATTTTTGTGGTTTTCAATGATTTCTATTCACAAATGTATTTTACCGGACAATGAGATAAGACAACTTCAACCAAATAATCTAATATACTCACGGTTAGCTCTCAAAAAGGGTAAACGCCGAGTGAGCGGAGGAGTAGGATATAGCGCAAAGCTTATTGTCCTTCGGGTGTAGTTCTAGGAAAAACGAAAAACCTCCTTATACCACTTTAAGGTGTGTTAATTTTCAGGTGTGCGTATGTCGTTAAGAACACAAATGACAAATTTTAAAATCTTTTGTTCGAGTTGGGTCCAACTAGTTCCCGGATGTTATTATGATAATACTCAGTTGGAATATTATATTATTGGTATTTTATCCATTTGTGTGAAATTTATTGATAATTAAAGACACTTGTTTTTAATTTTTTGGTTTTTTCTTTTGTTGTTATATGTAATTATACTAAAAAAGAAAATTGAAACAATATTTTTTTTTTTTATATTTTTATAAAAGAAAATATTCATAGATTCAAACACAAATGCCAAACGCAACGATAATCGGTATCACAGCCTCCCCGGCAGCGGCGCCAAAAATTGATTGGTTAAACCACACCTTTAATTATATATAATATATAATAAAATATAAAATATATATAGTAAGTATAGTCTAAAACACAATTCATGATGCCGAAGAGAAGAGAAGTAGTTTAGAATGTTTCCCGGGTCGTTTGTCCCCAAGGAGGGCTTGTGTGGAAAATCGATATACAGTCGGAAGATTGGAGTTTGAATGAGGAAAAATTGATTTGAGAGTGTGTGTCGGATAGTTAAATTAAGCTAAATAACAGACATAAAAGTTTTAGGGGAAAATTCCTAAAAAATTATGAAATTAGCTAAAAAAAGAGAGCACGATCCCGAACAAAGGGGCAATAACCTAAAAATCTTCATAAATTATCCCTACGAGAAAGAAATTTCATTTCTAAACTTCTCTAGGGATCAAATAACTAGGAATGAAAAGGCTAGATGAAAAACGGGAGGTCGTTTGACTCCAAAAACGAGTCAAGACAAAAACCGCCACCGAGCCGTCTTTAAAAAATCATAAAAGTTAATAAAAACGGACCTACAAAATTTTTATATTTTTCCTACAAACTATATGACTAAATAAAATTTTCTAAAAAAGAAAAATATTTTTTTTTGATATTTTTGTATTTTTTATGAATTTTTTTTATAACTTTTAACGAAATTAATTAAATTATAAAAAAATACTAAAAGACTTTGAAAAGATTCTTGAAACAGTTGACTAAAAATACTAGACACTATAATAAACCTACGAAAAATAAGAAGCCTAAAGTTTGCTTATAAATAAGCCCGTAAATAAGCTGTAACAGCTTATTGACTAAAAAGCCAAAAACACCCTTAAATACCAAGGCCCTTGGGATACTAACGTAAAAGTCCCAAGGGCGCAGCGGTAAGTGGTGTGTGTAAAGGGGGATGTATCGAGGGTTGAGACGGGTTCGAGGTCTTGCTCACCGGGTAAACCCTAGTCTTCCCCCTTTTTTTTTGGAAAAAAACTTTGTGAAACAAAGTTGTATAGCTTTTGGAGCTTAACACTTTCAAAACTACATGTTTTAGTGAAAAGCTTATAAAATAAGCTAAAATTGGCTTTTTTAAATACCGACAGTTTTTGCTTTAAAATATAGCTTAGGGTAAAAAATGACTAAGTCTTTAGGACATTTGGACTAATAAGCTGAAACTAAACTGATAAGCTAAAAAGAGGGACCTAACCTAGATAAGCATTATGAGCTAAATTCTACAAACTAAATAAGCTAAAAAAGGAGCTTAAGTGACAGAAACCTAAACTAAGCTTAAAAGGCTAAAATGCTTAAGGGTACTAACTGTTAACACTTAAATAAGCAAAGGAAATGGAAAATAAGCAAAACATCTTAACACACTACCCTAAAAAGCTACTAGGAGCACAAATTAGCTTATGAAATAAGCTTAATAAGCCAAGAAAGTGGCTTAATACTCAACAGTACAAACTAAAGTGTTTGTATGTTTGGTGTAAATTTAAGCTTAGGGAAAAAAAATCTTGCTTAGAAATAAGCCATCCAAAGATGCGTTTTAAGGCCTGTGAACTCCCCATGTGACCCTGGAAATTAACCACCAGCCAGCTTCCTAACCTCCCCCCCCCCACTCTACGAAAAAAGCCAAAAGTTGGACTTAATTTCACTAGAAAGCTAGTAAAGAGGGGCTTATAAAATCACCCACTTTGCAACGTGGGGAATATTAAGCCAAGGACAAGTGCTGAATTTGACAGCTTAATTTTAAGCTGGTCAATAAGCTCAAATAAAAAAGAAAAGTTGAAACATATTAAGTACACTAGGAAATGGACTTATGCACCAATTTTAAGAACCCAAAACACATTTAAACTTGCTGATTTTAGAGAATGAAAGAGGGACTTTTTGCTTTTAAAAACTGAAACTTAAAACTTTGGTGGTTTTGACTCAAAAAGTCAAAAGGACTCAAGGACTTGTGACGCTGTTTTAAAACACTAAGACACTCTTTTTGACACTAACAACTTCAAGATTACAAGAGCTTATGAATTAAGCTCTTGGGGCATTTTTTTTTAAACACCACTAGTTTCCAATTGTGACTTAATAAAAAATAACTTTGAAAAAACAATTTTCAAATTAAAACAAACTTTAAAAACAGCCTCAAATAAGCTTAATACTTAAGCTAAATCTAACTTAATTACCACAACCCATACCAAACCATTTTTTGACCCGTTTTTCATTGTTAACCCAAAACACCCCTTAATTTTGAAAAGTGCTTTTAAAACTATATAAAACTGAAGTGAGTAAAACTAAATTTTAAAGGTACTTCTACTTTTAAACATTATTGAACAATAAAAAGGTAAATAAAAAGTATCAAATAACATGCTTATAGCAATCTGATAAGCTATAGGACTATAATAAGCTAAATTAGGCAGTTGGGGGCAAAAAGAAGTTGATAATGAAAGCACTAAAGGACACTTTATGCATTAGTGAAAAAAATAAGCCACCAAAAACATTAATAAGCTAAGTTAAGCAATAAGCAATTGCTTATAGTACTTTTTAAGCAATATTTAAAGAATGTACCTCTAAACCCTTGCTTCAAAAACAGGGTTTTTTGATACCTAATTAAGCTCTAAAAACCATACCAAAGCTTATAAATAGCTGTTAAACTAACGCATACCAAATAAGCTTCAAAAATAGCTTATTCATCCATTCTTGATCCAACAGTAACCTTGCCTTTTCTTTTAAATTTTTCTTAAGGTTTTCAAAAACAGGTTGTAAAATGGCTTATAATGAGAGCTTAAAAGTTTTAAAGAGATAATTGAAATTTAGAACACAAATGTAGACTAAAACTGAATTTTCATTAAAAATTGAAGTACAAGTACATGAAAGACTTTAAACTGAAAACTAAAACTTAAAACATTAAAAACTACATGCCCTGCCACAATGGGCTTACATTGGCTTATAGTAAAAAACGACTAGGGTTCTCCTTCTTGTCTTCACTTGGGTGTGTTACTTTGAAGACACAAAACAGCCTTCTTATGCTTGTTGCGAGAGTGTAGGAAACACAAACAATTCCTAGTCCTTGGATTGCCTTTGTGCTTGTTCGGATCATCATCTCCACCCTTCATCATGCTCGAAAGTTGTAAAATTGCCAAGTTGGCAATTTGTCTTGGTAGAAGTGGTAGTGGAGGGGGAGGGTGATGTTAACTCATGGGGTTGTTTGGGTTTGCAGGATAAAGGGGAGGAAGGAGTGACCGCGTGAGTGGTTTGGGTTTGAAAAGGGCGGGGGAGGAAATGTTATAAGAAGGGGACAGGGTAAAGGTTTGGTAAGTTGGCAAGTTGGTCCTTGTGGGTTATTTGTAGTTTTGCACTTTTCGTCCTTTTGGTTAAATGAGTTTGAGGGTTTGGCAAGAAAGCCCCCTCAACTCATATAAGGTTTTTGCAAAGTCGGTCCTTGTGTAATACAAGTATGGGGACTTGGCAGTTTTGCCCCCCCACTTGTTACTTCAAGTAATTTGCAAAATCAGCCCTTGTCTTTAATCTTTAAGAATATAACCTTGGGGAATTGGCAATTTCAGTCCCCTAAGTTTAATTTCTTCTGACTTTGATTTCTTGACTTTTGACGTGTCGGGGTTGACTTCGACATTGGTTACCTTTTGCTTCGATTTGCTTCGTCTTTTTCCCACTTTTCCATTCCGTGTCCGGTTTTGTCGTTTTGACTTTGTTTTTCGTCCTTTTCTTAGATATCGTGCTGCACAACACAATTAGCAAAACAAGCATATATTTGGCATTTTAAGTCCGTTTTTGGTTATTTTAACTTGTTTTTAAGGTTAAAAGGTATGAGTAAATTTAAACACATACCTAAAATCCCCATACTAGGGTATTGCCGTTGTTCCTCACGCTTGTTATGAAGTAAAACATTTACGGAAAACTAAGAATCTCAATCCCGTGTCTAATAACCTCGAAAAGTAGCTAAGTGTTCGTCAAGGGGAACTAAAGAATCAATAGCTTCGACAAGTCCCGTTTTCACCATTTTTTATCTATACACTAACTATCCCTAATATATATATATATATATATATATTTTTTTAGACTAAAACTGTTTGACTTCCTTTATTATATCAACATTGGGATATACGATGAGAACGCCCATAGAATAATCTACGGTGTCCTGAGGATAAATTTATCGTCCCTGATTTTTTCATGTTCCAAACCAGCAATTAAACAAGATCATTTGTCAATATAAGTCTAAAATTGTTAGCACTCATACTTTTGACTCGTGAACTTTTTATCCAACATGAATATATGATTTAAATGTGTGTACTCATTTTATCTCAACATAGATCAACTTATTTCCTTAGTGTAATTCAAGAGCGGAAATCATGCTCAAGGCAACAAACTTAGTAGGGATCGGTAACTTGATTTTAATGAGCGAAAAAGTTAATGTAGAACTTTTTGCAACATTTTCATCGTTTTAATCATAAGTTCTTAAAGCTAGGAATGCGTTGCTTAGTTTGAACACCTACCTAGGCCTCGCTCCCTAGTAGGATATCACAACCAACGACCGGTGTTCTTAGTTTGAAAACCCACCCCGTTGCTAGCGTAGTGGGATAATCACCATAACACCTTCTTCGCTATTATGGTAAGGATACGTGGTCTTAGATGTGAACCTCACATAGACTCGCTTCCTGGTGAGATATCACAACACACCAAATCCCTAGAAGTAAAGATGTCTTAGTTTGAACCCCCACCTCGTGGTTAGTGGAGTGGGATATCACGACACATCTTTTACTTGTTCCATATAATCAAATGTATGCTTCATTGGCATAATTTCAATATTCATGCATTTTTGCATTCATATTTCATTCATGCTTCTTTGGCATTTTAACTTTCAAATTACTAAGAACAGAAAAATCTCGCTTTAAAGAATCAAGTTACAAATTTGAAGCTTTTTCTAAAAACATCGATTGACTTAGTTGAATTGAAACGAGCACGTATGATTAGGTGGATTAGAAGCTAATGGGAGAAAAAGCCACAAGTTACTCATATAAGTTTTAGAAGAATCTTGCTCAGCACTCAAAATTATATTTAACTCTATCCTTCTTGATCTTCACCTTATTAAATTTCGAAGCAATCGAATTCGTTGGAAAGACTTAGCTAAAGACGGTAAGTTGTGGGAACTTGTAGGGCTCAACACGCCGTCGAAGTCAAAAAATTTTATTCTAACTTATACATTAGGAAAGTCAAAACTGTGACAAAACACTTAAAATTTTTTTTTTTTTTTTTTTTTGGTATTTTTGCAAAAATTTGGTGGTAAAAACGGGATTACGTGATAACAACGGCTGCAGGCAAAATCAAATCGAAGATCCCCCCCATACTAGAACTAAACATCGGCCTCGATGTTTCAAAGGGGCTCCTACGCAAATCTTCGGACGTTTATGAAGGAGCCTAAAGATTAAAACGTTAGTCCGCTTAGATTTGGATAATGGATTCCAAAATGAAGCTGAGGATATGAAATCATGTGGATCCTGCGGGAGCAGGAGGAGTCTTCACAATCGGGAAATATGGAGATTCAACCACCAAGCACAATCAAAAATGGACTAAACACGGGGTAATGGAATATTGTAAGCCTCCTCACACAAAAAATTAATATTTATATACTGATACGCATGGGGTGCCCCTCCATTGAAGCGCTTGTTAAGGTGCTATGCTTGACCCGTCTCCCCGAATTTGTTGAGTCCCTGGGTTACGTCTGGAGGTCGGGACAACCTCGGTTGGGTATTGTCCCTCCAAAGATAGTGTTTTAACGTGACCATTAACTTTGGGAATTTGGCCGGAGTTTTGGGATAACCTCGACAGTGCACCTTATGGAAAAACTAGGAGTTACAGTAAAATGGTCCACTTCCAGGGGTCTTAAGCCTGCCCTGAGAAAAATCTTCAATATAGACGTTAAAGAGGAGGACTCGATCACCGACGTGAAATAAGCGTGATTTTTGATTTTGTGTCATGGAGTCTCTTTGTTTTTCTTTATAGATCAAAGAGTTTTCATAGGCATGATCACGATGTTCATTTAAGTTCATTGAGTTGATCTCTTTTCTGTGATCACCCGACTGTCTTTGATAACAAAGTTTGGATGCTGAGGGCAGTAAGCTTTGATCTCGAGCTTCGCTCGGAAGATGAATTGCCTTCCCGTACACTAACTTATTGGAAGTACCCGATGGGTGTTCTTGTAAGCTGTGCGGAAAGCCAAAGTAGGTCATCTAATTTATTTCGACAAGAGCACGATTTTCGCCCACAGTCCTTTACAGAATCTTTCAACCACGATTGAGTTACCTCAACTTGTCCACTTGTTTTGGATGATAAGCGGTGGGAGAGACGATGAGGGACTCCGTATTTATTCTAGCATGTCCTTTGAAAATTGGTCATTGCAACAATGGGTTCCGCGATCACTGATGATTGCAACGGAGGGGGCAACAAATCGGAGAAGAGAGATATTTAAGAAACTTACAAAACAACTAGGGGCATTCTTTTGGTGGGGAGCCGCTTTTGGCCCTCTCCATTTTGATTAATAATCGACTGCACGAGTATTTATTTGTTCCCTCTTGAAGACGGGGAACGGCCCCCATAAGTCACTGCAACATGTTCAAATATTTCGCAAACTTGGATAGAGTTTTGTTTGGCATCTGTCACGTTGCGAAATTTTGCCTTGACGTGTGACCAAATGTCACAAACGGTTGACAAAGTCTGTGGGCATCCTTGTAGATGTGGGCCAATATAAAACCTGAAGCGAATGACCTTTTTAGCTGTGTAATTGGCACGTTAGTGTCCCCGGCTTGGGTATTGTGCAAGCTAAGCTGTACGAATGTCAAAAGCTTCTTGCCGACGAAAACCAACGCTAATTATTGGTTGCACTGATCTTGAATAGAAGGGGTGTCCCAAAAGTAGTGTTGACGTCCTTGAAAATACTTTCCTTTTGTTGGGACGACATCCCTATGATCACAAATTTCCCGCATGGTAGTTTGCAAAATCCACAAACCATGGGGCATTATCATCACCCGAAGGTAAAACCATCCCAAGTGTCGCGAGAGGGAAATGGTTCCGTAATTTCCTTTTTACGAGCTCACTTTGATGGGAATTTCAAGTCTAGAAGGTGGTCTGCGGCGAGATGATTTTCTGCTCCTTTTTTTATCTGGATAGCGGCATCAAATTCTTGGAGCAGCAACACAAAATCACAAACGGTGCAATCTTGGGCCTTAGACTTCCTGCTTAGCAAGCAAAGTACATGAGAGCCGAGTGGTCCTGTTATCACTATGCTTTTTGGACAAGGACAAGATATGGGCCCGACTTTCTCGAAAGCATACACTACGGCAAGTAATTCTTTTTCCGTTGTAGTGTAATGTGCCTGAGCCTCGGTCATAGTCTTGCTTGCATAGTGTATCGGCTGGAAGTGCTTGGTCTTAGTTGCACGAGGACTGCCCCACAACAAAATCACATTGCATCACAAAATTGATTTCAAAGGGGCAAGTCCCAATCGGGTGCAACTAGAAATTGGGACGCTTTGGGTTAACTTCATCTTAAGGGTTTCAAATGCTTACGATGCACTCCTTCGAGAAGATAAACAGAGTTTCTTTTCAAGGTGGTGGAGTCATAGGCGGGGCGGGATTTTGGAAAAAATCTGAATAAATGTCGGTTAGAATCCGGCAGTGACCGAGGAAGAAAATGTCGAATACCCTTCACGGTAGTGGAGGGGAGGCAATTTTGCAATGACATAATTTTTCCTTATCTAACCTCAAATCCGGATTTAGTAATCTTGATGACCAAGGATATTGCCTTTCCTTGGACCATAAAGTGCACCTTTCCCAATTTAGCACCAAGATTGGTGTCTTCACAACCTTTTGGAGCTTTTGTCTAAAAGGGGAAAGGCAACAAGAAGAGAAAGAGTCAACAAAAAACCGAGAAAATCATCACATGAAGACTTCCCTGGTTTTCTCTATCATATCGTGAAAAGATTGCAACCATACACTTTGGATGCTGGTGCATTTGCATAACCCAAAAAGGCATGCGAACGATAGGAATGTCCCGTAAGGGCATGTGAAGGGTAGTCTTCTCTTTGATCAAGTGGTCAATCGGGATCTGAAGTAGCCGGAAGGATCCGTCCATAAAGCAGTGTGAGTAGTACTCATTTCCGGCTATTCTTTCATGCATCTCGGTCATAAAGGGTAACGGGAAGGAGGAAATGGTCTTTGCGAGTTGCATCATTGAGTTTTTCGGTAATCGATGCAAAACTCGCCTTACCAATAAACCAACCTTGTGGGTATTAATCATTTTCTTCATTTTTCAACGGTTATGCCTCCCTTCTTAGGGACACAATGAACCGGGCTTACCCAGGGGCTGTCAGAGATAGGGTAAATTAACCCTGCATCAAGAAGTTTGATAACTTCTTGCTTAATAACCTCATGGATTTTGGGGTTAACTCTTCTCTGATGTTGAACTACGGGTTTGGCATTTTCCTCCATCAAAATCTTATGGGTGCAAAACTGTGGATCTATCCCCTTAATATCAGAAATCTTCCAAGCTATGGCATGTTTGTGTGACTTAAGAACCTTGATCAGGGCGGTTTTATCCTCATCTTTCAAGTTTTTAGCGATTATGACGGGTAATTTGTCATCACCCTCCAAAAACGCATACTCAAGATGGGATGGTAAGTCTTTGAGTTCAAGGTCGGGAGGATCTTCACATGAAGATTTAACCTTTTCAGGCACATTAATTTCACAAACTGGTGACGGAGGGAGATTTGGGTCACTATTGATCACACTTAACAATTCCTCAAGGTAAACAGTATCTCCTTCAGAATCATAGATGCCATCAACACCCGGTGGTATTGAATCATCGTGTTCAAGAAATGCATCGATCTCTTCCATTAGAAAATCACTTCCTCCGAAGGGAGTGAAAGATGGAGAGCGAGAATCGATCGTAAGGTCCGAAGTAGAAGTGGGATTGCCACTTTCAGAAATTTCAAGTACTTCTTGAACATATTCTTCACAAGCAATGTCAATAACATCGACTCGGTTAACCGATTCAATGATATTGTAGGAGAGAGTTTTAGTATCACCAACTTTGAAGGTCACGGATTGGTCATCATGTCTAAGGGTCATTTGTTCACCGTGAACGTCTATCAAGGCCCGTGCCGTCCTCAAGAAAGGTCTTCCTAAGATTAAGGGAGCCCGAGGATCGGCAACGTAATCAACGACCACAAAATCGGCAGGAAAGAAGAACGTTCCAACTTTCACGAAAACATCCTCGGCGATGCCGGTTGGAGTAGAAATCGTTCGGTCGGCAAGTTCAAGTATCATTCGGGTTTTGGTCAAAGCTGGGAGACTTAGTTCTTTCCAAATGGAGAGAGGCATTAGGTTGATGCTTGCACCGAGATCGGCTAAGGCTAAGCATTCATTCATCTCCGGAAAATCACACGGTATAAGAAATCTACCGGGGTCTCCAAGTTTCTCGGGAAACTTTTTTAGGATAACCGCCGAGCAATTCTCGTTTACCGGTGTCTTTGTCAACTCAATTATCTTATCCTTGTCATTGAGGAGCTTTCTAAACATTGGTGCAAATTTGGGCATGTGTAGGAGAGCGTCCGCGAAACTTAGCTCGAAATGGAGATTCCGAAAAATCTCCATAAATTTTGAAGCTAGAAGATTGTCTTTTTCACGGAACTTTTCTTGGTTGGCCCTTGAAGGATAAGGCAAGGTTGGTTTAGTCTTTGGAACAACAACGGGCTCACCAATTTGGTCATTAGTTTGGACCACCGGAGGTTGGATGTTTTCGGTGCTTGGTTGCACCGTATCCTTTGTCACCTCGGGTTCATTTTCCGTCTCTTTAGGAGGAGGAGAAATTTGAGGTCCTTTATAGGAAACACCGCTTCGGGTAGTGATTGCTTTCACATCACCTTTCGGGTTAGCAATGGTGTTGCTTGGAAGAGAACCCGAACCCGAAGTAGAAGCGGTATTACTATTTACGAATTTGGTGATTAAGTCCGTTATATTTGCCATTTGATTTTGCATATTTTGCATAACCGCGTCATTAGCTTTGACGTAGTTATCAAAATCGGACTTAGACACACCTGGTGCTGGAGGAGCTAGAGCGGGAGCTTGGTATGGTGGAGCTTGAAAAGTCGAGGGTTGATTAATCTGGGGTTGGTAAACTTGTCCTTGATTGAAATTATTACCCCGATTTCGATTCAAATTGTTCCCCCGATTTTGGTTGAAATTGATCCCCCGATTTTGGTTGTTTTGATGGTTTTGCATAGGAGGAAAACCGGGAGGTCGAACTTGATTTGCAATCAGCGGAGGTCGGTAACAGGTATTTCCTTGGTTGTAGTTAACTGTGGCGGCTTGTGACACGTACTCTTGAATATTGTCACAATAAACGTTGCCATCGGTGGCAGGACAATTTCGGTGAGAATGAGCACTACCGCAAGTTACACAACTTTCCTCGACCACTTTTACGGTTGGTATGTGTTTAATTACACACACCTTTTACCTTTAAAAACGAGCTAAAATAACCAAAAACGGACTTAAAATGCCAAAAATATGCTTGTTTTGCTAATTGTGTTGTGCAGGAACGGATATCTAAGAAAAGGACGAAAAACAAAGCCAAAACGACAAAACCGGACACGGAATGGAAAAGCGTGGAAAAGACAAAGCCCAAATGTCAAAAAGTCAACCGAAGTCAACCCCAAAGTCAAAAAGTGAATTGATGCAATTCTGAAAACCCATGATGCGGGCATCCCCTAAGAAGATCATTGAATCGGTCCCATGCCTCGTAAAACGTCTCATCAAATTTTTGCTGAAATCTCGTGATTTCATTTCTGAGATTTGTCGTTTTAGAGGGAGGGAAGAATTTGTTAATGAATTTCGACACAAGATCATCCCATGTAAGAATCGATCGAGGGGGCTCTTTTTCAAGCCAAATCCGGGCTGCTCCCTCGAGGGAAAATGGGAAAAGCATAAGCTTAACCGACGTACTCGGGACGTTCGGGAACTTCATCGTAGAAGTGATCTTGTTGAATATCGGAGTGGGCATGTGGGGTCTTCTTTATCGTGCCGAAAAATTGCTTGTTTTGAACAAGATTAAGAAAGACCATGCTTGATCTCAAAGTTGTTCGCGGTAATTTCGGGAACAACGATCGCATCCTCGTAACCCTCGGTGGGTGCTTCGAGCAATTGCGCCATAGTTCGATTATCGTCCATACGTAACCTTATGCGAGGATTGAAAGTTTCTTGATGTTATTTGGTTTCTCAAGAATTGGTGCTTCAAACAGAAGTTTGACGGACTTTGTGGTGTCTACGGGCTTGAGAACGAGTGCGCATGCACAAAATAGAAATATAAAAAGAAAATTTACTCTAATTTTTTTTTGGATTTTCAATGATTTATTCACAATTGATTTTAACGGACAATGAGATAAGACAACTTAAACCAAATAATCTACTTACTTCACGGTAGCTCTCAAAAAGATAAACTCACAGGTGAGCGGAGGAGTAGGAATAGCGCGAAGCTTATTTCTCCTTTCGGGTCGTAGTTCCTAGGAACAACCCTCCTTATACCCACTTTATAGTTTGTTTAACTTTTCAAGGTGAGCCGTTCGTCGTAAGAGACACAAAAGGCAAGTTTTTAAATCTTTTGTTCGAGTTGGGAACCAACAAGTTCACCGGAAGTTATTATGATAATACCTCAGTTGAGAATATTATATTTTGGTATTTTACCAATTTGTGAATTTTATTTCTTTTTTTTTATGGACAATGTTTTTATGTTTTTGGTTTTTTTTTCTTTGGTTTTTATCTGATAATTATACTAATAAAAGAAAATGAAAAATATTTTTGTATTTTTTTATGTTTTTTATAAAAGAAAATATTCACAGATTCAAACACAATTTGTCAAACGTAACGAAAATCGTTTTCACAGCCTCCCCGGCAACGGCGCCAAAAATTGATCGATGCCAAACTACACCTTAAAATATATATAATATATAATAAAATATAAAATATATATAGTAAGAATAGTCTAAAAGCAGAATCAATAAAACCGAGAAGTAGTATAGAATTTTCCCGGGTCGTTTATCCCCAACGAGGCTGGACTGGAGAATCGATACAGTCGAAAGATTGGAGTTTGAATTAGAAAAATGATTTGAGAGTGCAGGAAGTTAAATTAAACAATAACAAACAAAAACGTTTAAGAAAAACCTAGAAATTATGAAATTAAACTAGAAAACGAGAGCACGAATCCCGAACAAAGGGGGAAAAACCTAAAATCTTCAAAATTAACCCTACGAAGAAATTTTCACTTCTAAACTACTCTAGGGAACAAATAACGAAGAATGAAAAAGACTAGACCGAAAACGGAGTTCGTTTGACCCAAAAACGAGTCAAGACAAAATCCCGCACCCGGACCGCTCTTTAAAAAGCAAAAAGTTGTAAAAATGACCCTACGAAAAGTTTTATATTTTTCCTACAAACTATATGACAAAATAAAATTTTCTAAAAAAGAAAAATATTTTTTTGATAATTTTTGTATTTTTTATGAATTTTTAAAACTTTTAACTAAATTAAATTGTAAAAAATACTAAACTACTTCGAAAAATTCTGAAATTTTTACTAAAAATACTTTACACTATGACTAATCTACGAAAAATAAGAACACAAAATTGGCTTAAAAATAAGCCCGTAATAAGCTGTTGACAGCTTATAAGCTTATGACCCCAAAACACCCTTAAATACCAAGGCCCTTGGGACTCTAACAGAAAAGTCCCAAGGGCGCAGCGGTATGTAGTGTGTTATAAAAGGGGGATTGTATCGAGGGGTACCGGGTTCGAGTCTTGCTCACCCGGACCCCTTGTCTTTCCCTCTTTTTTTTTCGAAAACTTTGTAAAGCAAAGTTGTTAAGCTCGTGGGGCTTAACAACTTTGTCAACTACAACTTTTTATGAAAAGCTGTAAATAAGCTGAAAAACAGCTTATAAAGTCGACAGTTTGCTTAACATGGCTTAAAGCCAAAAGAAAGCTAAGACAATTGGACTTTGTGGACTAATAAGCTAACAAGCTAACACTTGGACAAAATAAGCTGAAAGAAGGGGGCCTAGACTATTCTAAATAAGCATTATGAGGCTAAAAGCTAAAACTAAATAAGCTAGAAGAGCTTAACTAGGACAGAAACTAAAACTAAGCTAAATGGCTAAAAGCTAATAGCTACTAACTTAGATAAGCAAGGAAAAAGGAAATAAGCAAAACAACTTAACTACACTACCCTAATAAGCAACTAGGAGTACAAATAAGCCATTGAGATAAGCTCAATAAGCCAAGAATGGAAATAAGCAGTCCCTACACTAACACTAAGCTAAAACAGTGAAGGGGCTAAATTGAGCTTAAAAATAAGCTAACAAATAAGCTTGCTAAGGGCTGAAACTGAAGGGGCTTATATAAGAGCTTATAGGCTCTCAAAATAAGCCAAGAAATTAGACTTTAGTACACTTAAAGCTTAAGAAAAAGAAGCTTAAAATCTCCCCTTTGCACCAGGGGAGATTAAAGCTTAACACAAGTGGCTTATTTGACAGCTTTCTAAAAGCTGTCAAATAAGCTCAAAATAAGAAAATAAGCTTAAACAGATAGAGTACCCTAGCTAATGGACTTATGCACCAATTTTTGACTTTTATAAACCATAAAAACTTGCTGAATTTTGACAGTGAAAAAGGCTTTTGGATTTTTAAAACTTTGACACTAAAAACACTTGGTGATTTTTGACTCAAAAGTTAAAAGACACCAAGGTGTTGACAGCTTGTTTAAGATACACAAAAGACTCACTTTTAGAAACCAAAACTCAAAATCCAAGTGCTTATGAATATAAGCACTTGTGGCCTTTTTTAAAAGTCACAGTTAAGAAGATAGTTTAGAAAACTTTTGGAAAACAATTTTAAAGCTTTAAAACTTTTAAAAACAGCTTAAAATAAGCTTAAAACTTAAGCTTAAACTAGCTTGATGACCTCAACCCATAGACAAAACCTTTTGACCCGTTTTTAGAGTTGACCCAAACACTACCTTAATTTTTGAAAAGGGTTAAAAAAAACTTATAAAAACTAACTAAACTGAAATTTTCAAAGGACTAATAATACTTAAGCTATTTAAGACATTAAAAAGATAAAAAAGAAAAACAAATAAGCACTTAAGTATTAGAATAAGCTAGGGACAGAATTATGCTATTTATGACAGTTTTAGGCAACTTGCATAAAAAATGACATGAAAAGCACTAACAAGCATTCATACACACTAATAAGCATAAAAAGATATTAATAAGCTGAAAATTAAGCTAAATAAGCTGTGCTACAGTAATAAGCAAAATTTGAAAGAGAATGTACCTTTGATCCTTTTTTCAAAAAGGATCCTTTGAAGCCTAATTAGCTCTAAATCCTACCCCAAGCTTAAAAATAAGCTTGAACTAAGCTGAAACCCAATAAGCCATCCATAATAGCTTATTCATCCAAGCCTTGCTTAATCCAACAGTACCTTGTTCTTTTCTTAAAATTTCTTAAAGGTTTTCTAAAAATGTTTACAAGACAGATTATATGATAGCTTGAATGAAAATTTAAAGGATTTTAAGAAAACTTGAAGCTTAAGAACACAAATAAGACTTACTGAATTTTCATTAAAATTGAATCAAAAGTACATGAAAAACTTTAAAAACACTTAAAACTATTTTAAATACTACTTGAACTAAAAAAAACTACATAAAAACTAACTGTGAGCCACAATGGCTTTACAAAGCTTTAAATAGGAAAAATTCGACTAGTACTCTCCCTCTCTGTCTTCTTCCTTTGTGCTTTCTTGTAGACACAACAAGAGGGTTGTGTTTGTTGTGAGAGTGTAAAGTCAAGCAAATCCTGGCCCTCCAAATATCTTGATGTTTGTTAGGATCATCAAAACCGTCGAAATAGGCTTGGGGAGTTGTGGGATTGCCAACTTGGCAATCTTACAGCTGGGAAAGCTTAGTGGAGGGGGAGGGAAAGGTTTGTCCAGGGATTTTTGAGGTGCAGGGTAAAAGGGAGTGGGCTAACCCGTGAATTGGTTGGGAGTTGAAAATGGCGGGAAAAAAAAGTTTATAAAGGTTGGGGGTGACAGGGCATGGGTTTGGGGTTTTGACAGCTTTGGTCCTCCAAAGTGATATGTTACTTTGCATCCATGGTCCTTGTGTTGTAAAACTTTTGGGGATTTGGCAATATAACCCCCTAAGGGTTATATACACGATTGCAGTGCACGTCCTTGGTGTATACAAGAATGGGACTTTGGCAGAATGGCCCCTCGGAGTACAACTTTGCCAATTTGGCAGTTTTCACCCTTCTCTTCTTTTTCTTCTTTTTTCTTTATTAAACAAGTTTAGGATTTGGCAATTTTAACCCTTAAACTTATTTTTCCTCACATGTTGACTTTTGGATTTGTCGGGGTTGACTTGGGTTGACTTTTCAGGCTTGGGCTTGGACTTTGACTTTATCTTTTCCTTGCTTTTCCATTCCGAGTCCGGTTTTGTCGTTTTGGCTTTGTTTTTCGTCCTTTTCTTAGTTATCCGTTCCTGCACAATACAATTAGCAAAACAAGCGTATATTTGGCATTTTAAGTCCGTTTTTGGTTATTTTAGCTCGTTTTTAAAGGTAAAAGGTATGTGTAATTAAGCACATACCAAAGCTCTACTAGATATATGTGACACCCCCATAAAATCAACAACGCAGCGGAATACCACTTTGGGGTGCCACTTCATAGTATAAAGTATGAAATAAACAAGGAGCTTAAACTCTGCAAGCAGCCTATGGTCTCTCTAGCCACTCCTTTTATTCTTAAGATCCTCATGATGCTTACCTGAAAATGATGCTTAAAAACATCAACACAATGGTTGGTGAGAGTCATAGGTTTATGACACACAATTCAAACATTCAATTAATTATTGTGATTAATAAAAGCAAGGTAGGACAAATATGAACTATCATGAACTTATACTAACATGCAATCCAATCAAAAACTGAGTAGGCGTACTCATCCAATCCTAATCAAATACTGAGTAGGCGTACTCATCCGATCCCAATCAACAACACTTGACATGCCAAACACAGTACATGCAAGTAAATCACAACCCTTGACATGCCAAACACAGTACATGCAAGTAATTCACAACCAACATGTATCACAAAGTCATATAATAGTCATACGATGTCCACACTCAATTAAAACACATAATCACAGCAATTTAAATATTTCAAAACCATTTGCATCATTTCCATCCCAATTTAAAAACAATGTAAAAAGAGGGACTATGAAACTCACCTGATGCACAACTACTTCACAATATCCTTGAATTCAACTAAACACAAATAAAACCCATGTTAGGCTAAATGCCCATGATGATGTAACAATCAATTGATGGACTACTAAGTTTATATTATGATTATAAACCCTTTATCATAAACCCCATAACTCACTTATACTCTAAATACCTTTAATCATTCATTCTAGTTTTCTAGTTTTTCGGCAGAATTTTATAGTCACTTTATGACCACAAATAAAATACTAAATCATCAAATTGACTTTTAGAAAAAATAATATTAAGCCTAACTATTTTATAAAAATTCAACATCATAAAGTACTCAAATTCGGATCTGAACGCACACCAAAAAGTTTGATTTTTCTAAAAATACTTAGGCAATGAATTAGAGGTTGAGCTTTGAGCTGGAGTTAATAGACACATAAAATATGACCTCTGATTTTTGGCTAACCTCAATTCAACTTTTAAGTAGGGGTTTTACTCCCCGAAATCAGACCCAAATCTGACCCGAATTTACTGTTTTGACAACTTTTCTTGCAAAAATTATTTGACTAACTTCCCACCTCAAAACCTTTCGGGGCCAGACTTTTTAGAAACTAGACTCTCTGAACTTCAATTTAGGCACAAGATTCAACCCAAAACTTGTTTGTATCATTGAGATATCATTCAATCAACACGACTCAAAATTCTGCCAGACCCTAACTTTCAATCTAACGCGTTCTAAACTAAACCGTTTACACCCACATGCTCTAAATCTAATCCCGAACACTCCCATATAGTTTTAAATCATTAATTTACAGAAAATTTATGAACCCTAATTATTCCATCAATTAAAGTTACTAATTATAAAAAGATTAAATAAAAACTTAATTGAAAACATACATAAACCTTTACTTGATTACACACGAATTATCACCTCTAGATCTTTGATAGAAAAAATATTTTTTTTCTTCTCTTGTTCTTTGGCCGGTCGATCAAAAAGAAAAAGAGGGAGAAGGGTTTTTGGTATTTATAAGGTTTACAAAGAAAGTTTAAATAATTTCCAAATATATTCCTAATTAGACTAGGACTTTGTTTCCTTTTTTTATTTCTTTAAAATCGACCCACAAGCACTTAATTTTTCCTTCTTTATAACCGGCCCACAAACACCCCTTAATTATATATATTTTTTATTTTTTTATAAAATTTTGAAATTTATATATATATGTTATTTATATTCTTTTTATAAAAACTATATTTATTACATATTTACTTAAAACCCTTATTAAATAAATACATTAAACTTAAAATAAAAACACTTACACTACTTAATATTATTTTTCCCAAATTATTTTTTATTAATTACCTCATAAATAAATTATCAAACCTCAACATTCTAATTAAATTTTCAACTCGAAATTAACGATTCACACTTCATTAATTTTACCGACGATAAAATAATAAAAATCACTATACTTCTGAAATCACCATCACATACGAAATGAAATGACTGAATCATTCATTTCCACTCTCACAAACTCATATAACAACACATATATCAAACCACATAAACCACCAAGTCGACTTACACACACAAATCAAAACACATAAAGCTAGGCAAGTTAACTTTAACGGTTAAACTAACCTCGATAAAGTCACGATTGTCACAGTATCCCCTCCTTTAGGAAATTTCGTCCCGAAATTTAACTAGTAGGTTCAACAGCACGGTCAACAAACAATCAGGGATACTTAGCTTTCATATGGTCCCCACGTTCCCACGTGAACTCGGGGCCACGCTTTGAATTCCAATGAACTTTAACGATAGAAATCTTACTACGTTTCAAACTCTTAACCCTACGATCCATAATTTCTACAGGTTCCTCAACAAAACGAAGGGTTTTGTCAACCTTAATCTCATCTAGTGGCACATGCGGATTTGCATCCGCCAAACACTTCTTCGAATTCGACACGTGAAATGTGTCGTGCTCGCACTCAATTCCTTGGGTAATCTTAATCGATAAGCTACAGGTTCGACCCTTTCAAGAATTTCAAATGGTCCTACTTACCTTGGTGCCAACTTACCTTTCTTTCCAAAATGTATCACGCCTTTCCAAGGCGACACCTTCAGTAGCACTTGATCTCCAACCTCAAACTCTAGTGGCTTACGCCTATTATTAGCATAGCTCTTTTGACGATCTCTCGCAGCTCTGAGCTTTTCCATAATCAAGACTTCCTTATCAATCGTCTCTTGCACTAATTCCGATCCAATCAATCTACTTTCACCAATTTCAACCCATAGGACGGGCAACCTACATTTCCTTCCATACAATGCCTCAAAAAGAGCACATCGAATACTTGAATGGTAGCTATTATTATAAGAAAATTCAGCTAACGGTAGGTGAACATCCTAACTGCCACCAAATTCGATCACACACGCTCTTAACATATCTTCTAATGTTTGAATTGTACGCTCACTTTGTCTATTCGTCTGAGGATGATAAGCCGTACTCATATAAGGCTTTCTGTAATGTTTTCCAAAACCTTAAAGTAAACCTTCCATCACAATCTAACATGATTGACACGGGCACTCCATGCCCTGTTACTATCTCATCAATATAAAGCCTTGCTAACTTCTCTATCTTGAAATCTTCTCGTATTGCAAAAAATGGGCTGACTTAGTCAGTCTATCGACTATTGCCCAATTCGTATCCTACCCACTACTTGATCTCGGCAACCTTGTAATAAAGTCCATAGTTATTCTATCTTATTTCCACTCAGGTACCTCTAGCTGTTGCAATAAACCCGAAGGTCTTTGATGTTTCAGCATTCACCTTTAAACAAGTCAAATAATTGCTAACATAGGTAGCAATATCCTTCTTCATACATGGCCACCATACATATCTCTAAGGTCATAATACGTCTTATCCGTTCCCAGATGTACCAAATACCTTGATGCATGAGCCTCGTCCATAATTAATGTCCTTACATCACCTATTAATGAAACCCATATAAAATACATACCTCCATCTTCTTTCCTTTCTATTGGTTGGTCCATGCCACGCAACATTTTTGCTGTCGCGTTCTCTACCTTGGACGCCTCACCTGGAGCAGCCAATATCTTGTCCTTAACACTGACTAATAATCATGGACATTGCACGTACTCGTCTTGGTTTCACTCTCTCCTTTCTACTTAATGCATCAGCCACTACATTCGCCTTTCTCGGATGGTAACGAATCTCACTGTCGAAATCACTAAACAATTCAATCCATTTTGTTGGCGCATATTTAACTCCTTCTGATCGAATATGTGTTGAAGACTCTTATGATCTGTATATATGACACTCTTTGTTCCGTACAAGTAATGCCTCCAAGTCTTAAGAGCAAACACTACTGCTCCCAATTCTAGGTCGTGTGTTGTATAATTCTTTTCATGGATCATTAATTGTCATGATGCATAGGCGTTAACCTTTCCTCTTTGCATGAGTACACAACCTAATCTACCAATTTATCATGGTTTCGTTAACACTACTGCTAATAGTAAATGAGTTTGGTTCTGGATAAGAGAGATAATAGCAGGCATCAACATTTTTAATTACAAAGAAACATCAGTTGAAATTTAGTACTGCTTGAAATTTAAAGGGAAGAATTAGCATGCGGCTATGAAGTTAGTACTCTAAACCAGCTTAAAGTAGTACTCTTAATGAAGTACTTATTACTTTCTTCATACATTAGAACTCTGCCAGTTTATGTTTATAATATACTACGCCAAAATGCATTAATAACTGCTAGCCTTATCTTTAAAGGTTAGTACTACTCGTTGAAAGTTTGTACTGTTGGTTTATTGTTTGTACTGCTAGCTTTGATCGATATCGGACAACACACAGTTTTTGGATCTCGTACAACACACACAAAAGGAAGTTAATAATTGTTGGTTATATAGTACTGATAGGTGTAGTAGTTACACAGTTGGAACTTAAACAAGGATTGTTGCAGCACATGATATTTTTTTAATACTGGCCAATAGAAGGAGTTACTATTTTAGTTGCTTCAACTGGATGTTTTTTAAGGGGAAGATAACAGATTGATTTGGTTTAAATGTCCTTAAACGTTTAAAAGGCTTGTATTTTTAGATTTGTTGGAAGAATTGGTTACGAAGAAGGTTATTTATCACTTATTTGAAGATGAAGTGGAATTATTTGGGTTTGTGTTCTTGTCATATCTCAAATGGCTTACAACATTTGAAGATAACTTGTTTCTAGAGCGAAAAAGAAGCTTAGAAACCTTATGTACAAGACTTGACGAATTAGCAACGGTGTGTGATCTAACTTAATGGTGCTCAATGCTCAAACATTTGCTATCACTTTGGTCTAGGTGTCCCACAGAGAAAGAATGAGGATAATTGTCAAGAGGTTGCGATCTACTTATATTTTACAGATTTACTTATAAGTTTAGAGTTACGTGGATAGTACAAGATATAAGATACGAGTTTGGGTTATTCTACTTCTACATCAAGTTTGTTATACTTAGTTTTCTTCATCAGTAATCATTACAGAGAGCCTACAGAATTGAAGATGTTCATGCACTGTTTCAGGGGAAGGTCATTACTACTGGCTAAGTCATAATGTTAATACTGCAGTTTACACTTCTAATGCTTTAGTTTCATTATTGTATTGAACTTCATGGAGGGTAATTTGAGTCAGTGGAATGCTTGGATTAATAGTCTTGATATATGATATGTGGTTGTGAAGATCAAATTTGCATACAGTCCCCTATTGGATGAAGACAAAAAGGGGAAGATGAAGTTAAATGAAAGGCAATGCACCCTTAACGATCTGTGGTATTTTTTTCTTTGCATAGATAGTTTAACTTAAGGGGAAGATCTTAAGTTAATGGGAAGCAGTTAGCAGTTTACAAAGGAAGTTTTGTTTCATTTAGGGAGATGATTACATCTCAACTTCAGGGGAAGATTTGGCTTTATGATGAAGTTCGTACCGACTTTATTTGTTTTTGTGTCATCATCAAATATGTGGATGAGTGTAGGGATTCTTTGATTGATGAGACAAAATAAATAAAAGAATAAAACATAAGGACTAAATCTAGCATATCAGAATTCTACAAGCTGGTGGAGAATTATGAAGATTTGGTCAAAGATTTACAAGATAAAGATAAGAAAGTATTTAAATTAGTTTAATTAGTTTCCTTATCAGATTGATTTTCTTCCTTTGTAAGTCATGATCTCTCCCTATATAAAGAGATCATAGACATAGGTTTTAGATAGCAGAGTCGACTGATGAGAGTCGAATAGTAAAAGGTGTGTGTGTGTACACCATAGTTAGATAGTTAGTTGGTGTAGCCCCAAGATTGTGTTTGGGGTAAGAGGGAAACGTATGAATATAAAACCTTGTTTAACAATAATGATGTTCTTTATTTAATTCCGCTGTGCATATTGTTTTTCATTGTTATTGTCAATCCTAGATATAAAAATCTAACCAATTTGAGCTTAAAATGATCTTATCAGATGATAAACCGTACTCATACCCAATCGCGTCCCTAAGGCTTTCTGTAATGTTTGCTAGAAACGTGATGTAAACCGTCCATCTCGATCCGAAATAATCGACACATGCACTCCATGCCGTGCGACGATCTCATCGATGTACAGCCTTGCCAACTTCTCCATACTGTAATCCTCACGTGTCGCTAGAAAATAAGCTGACTTGGTCAGTCTGTCGACTACTACCCATATAGTATCATGCCTACTCTTCGACCTAGGTAACTTCATGATAAAATCCATAGTGATGTTATCCCATTTCCACTCGGGTATCTCTGGTTGTTGCAATAAACCCGAAGGCCTTTGATGCTCAGCCTTCACTTTCGAACAAGTTAAACATTTGCTAACATACGCAGCGATATCCCTCTTCATACCCAGCCACCAATACATATCTTGAAGATTATGGTACATCTTATCCGCTCTCGGATGCACAGAGTACCTAGTCTTATGAGCTTCGTCCATGATTATGGTTCTCACACCTCCCACTAACGGAACCCATATGCGATCCATAAAGTATAAGCTCTCATCTTCTTTCCTTTCCATCTGCTGGTCTAATCCGTGTAACTTGTTCTGTTGGCGCGTTCTCTTCCTTGAATGCCTCACTCTGGGCTACCAGTATCATTATTTTAACTCCAGACTGAATGGTCATAGCCATTGCTCGTACACGTTTAGGTTTCACTCGACTTTCCTACTTAAGGCATCAGCTACTACGTTTGCCTTACCTGGATGATAGCGAATCTCACACTCATAGTCGCTGAATAACTCAATCCACCTCTTTTGACGTATATTCAACTCCTTCTGATCGAATATGTGTTGAAGACTCTTATGATCCGTATAGATGACACTCTTGTTCGACAAGTAAATGCCTTTCATGTCTTAAGAGCCAAACACTGACACGCTACCAATTCTAGTCGTGTGTTGTATAATTCTTCTCATGGATCTTCAATTGTTGTGATGCATAGGCGATTACCTTGCCTCTTTGCATGAGTACACAACCTAATCCTTGATTTGACGCGTCGCTTTAAACCACAAAGTCTTCGGATCCTTCCGGCAATAACAATATTGGTGCATTACACAAATTGTCCTTCAATGTCTGAAAAGCTTCCTCTTGTTCCTTTCCCCACTCATACTTCTGATTCTTTTGAGTTAGTGAAGTAAGGGGTTTAGCAACCTTAGAAAAATTTGCGATGAAACGTCGGTAGTAACCTGCCAATCCTAAGAATGACCGTATCTCGGATGGTGTCTTAGGTACCTTCCAATTCTTTACTACTTCTATCTTACTAGGGTCCACATGAATTCCATCACTGTTAACTACGTGTCCGAGAAAATGAACTTCTTGTAGCTAGAATTCACACTTGGAAAACTTGGCAAACAACTTCTCTTTCTTCATCTGTTCCAAACTAACTTCAAATGAACCTCATGTTCCTTCTTATACTTTGAGTAGATCAAGATATCATCAATAAACACAATGATAAACTTGTCTAAATACGACTTGCACACCCGGTTTATTAAGTTCATGAAACTGCTGGTGCATTGGTTAACCCAAAAGGCATAACCGTAACTCAATGTGTCCATATCACGTCCTTAATGTCGTCTTTGGAATATCTTCTTCATGCACTCTCAGCTGATGATAAACGGAACGAAGATCTATTTTCGAGAAATAACGCGAGCCTTGCAATTGGTCAAACAAGTCGTCGATCCTGGGAATTCTTGTTGGTCCAGCTAGTCAACTCCTCAATAGTCTATCCCAATTTGAAATGAACCATCCTTCTTGAACAACACAGGTGCTCCCCACGGAGAGTAACTTGGTCGAATAAAACGTAGATCAAACGAATTCTAAGGGTTACGAACTATCGAATAGGGTAGCAAACGAATATCGAATCAAGAGATAGAAAATATACAAGGGGTTTCACAGTTGCAAATAGATGCGAATCTAATGTCATAAGAATCCATAAATGAAAAGGATAGAGTATCTATACCGATAGAAAACGCAAACAAAAGAGTCAACAAAGCGTAATAAGACAAGAGGAACACATATTGGATAATAATACGTTTCAAGATTGATAAATAAGAAAGATAGAATTCTTATACTAATAATCGACTTTACTCAAAAGAACCAACTAAATACTGTTTTTTATAAAAATTCATTTTGAAACAATAAAGATAGTCATTTTAAATAAATAAAAAAATCATTTTAAATATATAAAAAATCATCTTAAATATAATTTTTTTTAAATCGTTTTAAATATGGTTTTCATAAAAAAAAATCAAGAGATAGTTATATAAAAGGTGTATCGCATTTTACCCATATAAATCATTTTAAACATACTTTTCATAAAATAAAACTTATCAAAAACAAACATATAAAAATGTAAAGATTATCTTAAACCTAGTTTTGACACTCAACCAATATCACATTTTTTCATAAAAATCATTGTAAACGTAGTTTTCATAAAAATAAAGAGACGGTCATATAAAAGCGCTTATCACAACGCATTCTTAAAATTATTTCAAGAATAGTTTTCCCCAAACTCCATCAAGATTTACTTCAAAAGGATTTTCATAACTCGACATCAATATAAAATATATTACTCAAACAAAGGACATCGTAATACCAAAAGAGATTGTAAAATACCATAAAAACTCTAACACAATTCTATCATTTGAAAGCGAAAGGAAGTACAAGGAACCATATAGTCAGAATAACAGTGAAACGAACATGCACAAGAGAAATTCATACGAAAACATTACGAACCAAAAGAAGAACGTAAAGACTCATCCGTACTTAGGTTTAAAAAAACAACCATTGAAAAGCATCGGTACTAACATGTCACAACATGTTACGAAAACCAAAGGATATATAAAGAACGGAGTAATGATCCGCACTAATATGTAAGGAACAATTAGTGCTTAAAAGAAAATTTTAATACTCATACGAGTAATCATTGCAACGAAAGAACCAATGAAACGCACCAATATCCAAAGAAGCAGATCCTAACAACCAATATTTATCAAGACGCCGAATAGGAAAGATAGGACAACCGTACTAACATGGTACGAGCAAGGGACGCTACACTTAGAGTTAAAAATCCAAACGAAATATTGAGCAAACCTTGGTTTAAAAATGTGCGCAACATTGCGCAAATTGCACGCATCATTGCATTGCATTTAAAATTTCGCATCATGGTGCCTAATGAAAGGGGGGCCCCCCCCCATTCCCTATTGCTTCGCATTATACCCTGCAATATACCTGATGATGTGCCCAATGCTAGCAACGATCGCATTTGTTGCAATCTAGAATGTAGGTCATTTTAGTCAAAATTAAACCATATAAAAGACACCTACATGTTTTAATGGCCGTTTAAATATACAGCTTATTAAAAGACGTAAAAACAAACACAATAACGAAAATATAGTATCTTGTGTTTTACTAAGTGTTTTACGTCAAGCTTTTATTTTGATTTTTTTGTTATAAAAATGGATTATTTGCCTAAATTCAATATGCTAGTAGCTTGTTTTGTAAGTTTATTGCATTTACTTGGTAATTGGTGGATTATACTATGTATAAATATTTTTCATACTTTTTTTAAAACTAAACGCATCACGTCTAAATTGCGCTCGCATTCGCATCACGCATCATGCAATGGCCTTTAGGATCTTTAGCGCATTGGATTGTAAAACACATTTTTAAACCAAGGAGCAAACGAACAAACCCAACAATCATAATAGTAGCAATAATGGGTATCTGGGGTATCCGCAAGCGATAGATAGAAAGGGAAAATACAACTTTATAACTTATTCATAATACAAACCGGAAAAAAAACACATAATGCAACATCTACACTACATCTAACAATAAAACACCGATCAATGGATATTATGGTCACAAGTCACGTGTATGAATGTCACCTTTATAATTATGTTGGCCACCCATATTAATAAGTGCATCCTTCACACTTGTACTTACTATTCCAAGACAACACCAATCTTAAATGATTAACGCACATATATGCACATACTACCACATGGAACATCATAAAGACTCCAATATAACATATAAACGATACTAACATCCAAGACAATTATGATATTTATATAAAAAGATAAAATCAAAATGACAAAAGAAACGAAGACTCAGAATCGCCTAAAAAATACGTAATATCTCCAAAGAAATTAATCGATAAGCGCAACATGTCGAGGTAAAAGACGGGATAAACTTATGTTGGGCCTCGCTTGGGTTTGACTTTGCTTTCGCAAGAGTCACCCGACTCTGCGGGTCCAAACCTGCTACGAGCATTCGAAAGGAGATCTAAGTCAGCCTTCTTCTCTGACTCTTCTAACTACCCTTCCTCCTTTGGTTCCTCAAGAGGATCCTCCTCAATTTTCCCCTCTTCTGGATCTTTTGATATCGAGTAGCCCGTAGGTCAAAATAAAACTCAGAGACAAGCAAGAAAACAAAACGCCTAGATAGCTAAACACATAGATCCTATTATGCAACTATATGAAGGACTCTTAGGTTATAAGTCCTTGGTTTAAAAACCCACCTAACTTCTCAATAACCATTGGCACCTGATACCAAGTCTTGTCCCACCCCGTCAAGGGGGAAACATGAGGCGTAACGTCATGGGTATCATCACAACATAATGGTGTCAACAATAGAGAGAACTACAATGCATTAAACAAAACAAAATGGACACAAAGTATCATGACAATACCTAACACAAGAAAAGGGGTCTTGTATTGAGGTAAAAGAGTCACTTCAATACAAAGACATAAACAAAATATCCCAAAACCTAAAACATTTAATCAACATTTAAAGTACGATATGAAAACTAAGAGATAAACTATGCATGCAAGCCTACGGTCTCACTAGCCAAGCTTCCTAACACTTTTCTCAAGATGCTCACCTGAAAATAATGCTTAAAACGTCAACAAATATGTTGGTGAGAGTCATAGGTTTTTAACACACACTTATACTCGTTTCACTATGATTAACAAAACAAGGTGGGACAATAATGAACTATCATGACCCTATGCTAGCATGCAACAAAATCAAATCAATACATTCACCAGATAACACTTGTAGGTCTACCCAACCGATCCAATGGTAAAACCATAACCAACACTTATTTGGCGTAATCATCTGATCCCAAATCGATACCTAACGTATCACTGAGTAGGTGTACTCATACCTATCCCAATCAATACCATAAAGTAACACTGAGAAGTGGTACTCATCCGATCCCAATCTAATACCATAAATCCCACTGAGTAGGCCGTAACTCATCCGAAGTCCCAATCAATACCAACATGTAACACATAGTCATATAATAGTCATGTAATGTCCATACGTAATTTAAAACACATAATCACAGCAATGAAACATTTCAAAACATTTGCATCATTTCCATCCCAATTTAAAAACGGAAAAATAGGACTATGAAACTCACCTGATGCACAACTACTTCACAAATTCCTCGCAATCAACTAAACACAAATAAAACACATGTTACACGCGATTAGGCTAAATGCCCAAGACGATGTAACAATCAATTGATGGACTACTATGTCTATATTATGATTATAAACCCCTTTACCACACTTCCCATACCTTACTTATATCCTAATACCCTTAATCCATTTATTCGAGTTTTCCAGCTTTTCGGCAGAATTTTATAGTCACTTCATGACTACAAATAAAATACTAAATCATCAAATTGACTTTCCCTACTGCATTCCCTACCTTCCCAATGGGTTATGAACTACTGTGATTTAAAAAAAATAATATTGAGCCTAACTATTTTATAAAAATTCAACATCACAAAGTACTCAAATTCGGATCTGATTCGACTATCAAAAAGTTTAGCTTGATCAGACCCATTTAAACACTTAGGAAAATTCTACAAAAATTCTAGAAAATCATAAACATCATGAACTTGCTACTGTAGCAATCCCATCAATTAAAAAGACGTTTTGATATGGTTTTTGACCTCACAAACACAACCCAGAATCTGCCCCAAAAACTCAGATTTGACAACGAATCTTGTAAAATTATTTTGACTGACTTTCACTCACTTTTAATTCATGAAACCAATGGAGTTGGAAATAGAATCTCTGTAGTTAATTTTAGGCTCAAGAAAATCAATAAAAGCTATCCTATGAACCAAGTTTATGACACTTACAAGAGATCCTAAATCTGTCACAAGTTTTTAATTGCGCGAATTTAAACAACAATAAACCTAAACCAAACTCATCAAACACTATAAATTACATCCTATTTGATTTATAATGATCAATTAACATGTTTTACATGAATTTTAATGAAACCATAATTCCAACCAATTAATGGTTACCTAATAAAGAAGAATTAAACAAGAATAGGATTGGAGATCATACCTAAAACTTTTAACCGATTAAATCAACACACTTGATTATTGATAAAAAATATTTTTTTTCTATTCTTAAGGTTTCGATCGAGCAAAAGGAACAAAGGGGAAGAGAGGACTACTTTTTGTATTTATAAGCTAACCCTAAATCCCTAGTCCTTATCTAATACCAATTTGTTTTATACTTAAACTCTTTTTTTTCTTAAAACCAACCCATTTGATATATATATATATATGTTATATATAATATATATATATATATATAATATATATATATATATATATATAATATATATATATATATATATTATATATATATTAATTTTAAAATTATTATTAAATGTATATTTACCCTTATTTTGTTATTTTTATAAAACTCTTTATTAATTTAGTAAACCTTTTAAATAAGACTAGTTATAAACTTACATTTTATGGATTTCATTTCATAAATTACTTTCCTAAATTAGAAAGACCTATATCGTACTACCTAAGTATAACTTAAATACGAGACAATCATAACCTAGGAAAACACTATAATCTCTTTAACGATCAATACGAACCATATTCAATTGAATAACAACACGATAACGTCATGAACAAATCATTCTATTCATTTCCAGGAGTCGGATGGAAAATGATGAACGAAAG
Source organism: Tanacetum coccineum (assembly GCA_026074375.1). NCBI lineage: Eukaryota > Viridiplantae > Streptophyta > Magnoliopsida > Asterales > Asteraceae > Tanacetum > Tanacetum coccineum. Next base: position 15,780 of record BQNB010019823.1, on the reverse strand, counting down.
AGAGGATATGCAAGGGCCGAAAAACCGGATAACGTGCAATGCGACAAAAGATGTAACAAAGATCACAGATTGTATAGATGCGCGAATACAGCATTTAAGAGTCAGCGAATAACACACGGATTATAGACACCGTATAAATACTTTATATCAACTCTAAGGTTTTTACTAACCTGCTCAAGTCACGGTGTCACAATATTCACTTCATGTAAAAAGAGATATTTTCTTTAGATCTTTAATAGAGTAATATTACGAACTGGTACAGTACACTCGGGGTTTGCGTATCTGGACAATTATCGTGTTAAATATTATTTTAAAGGTTTGGAGTAATTAATGTAACAGTCGTTAACTCTGACACCTTTAATAATCATGGTCCTTTGATCAAACAGACGTCAAGTATGGCCGTTAAACTACCCCATATGCCTTGAACAAGAGGGTATATCGTCTTTTTATTAGTTTGTCTCATTTGTCTCCATTTGAGAATCATCTTCTCTTTTTTCACTTCATTCTCTCTCTCTAATATTTCTATCATTTATCTTTCACTCCACCCCTTAGTATCTCATTAATTTTTCTTATATTTATTTTTACCAAAACTTTCAACAAAAGCCCTGGACACATATCACAATTGTCACACCCTGACTAAGGCGGAAACACGAGGCGTGACGAAGATTTGATCGTCATAACACAAGGCGTCAATATAGAGAAGTCTAAATGCATTGAAACAAAGTGTCACAACGTTCTCCGACAACAAGTATGGACTTGTGCCAAGACAAGTAGAGAACACATCACATAGTCTAGATTAATTACAAATCAACTCCTCAACATCAGAGTGATAAGATCCAAAAGCTAAACTGAAACCAAGTTCTCAAATGCCAATCTTTGAAGATAAGATCCATGAAGGATGCACTTAGGTCTGCTAAAGCCTGATGTCACGACCTTATTGATTATTCAGAATACTTGAAAATAATACTCGAAAGATCAACATTACATTGGTGAGCTTGTATGTTTAGAAGTTAACCCAGTTGTTGTCATAAAGAATCATAAATATTTACACAAACTTCTTCGTCATAGATCAAAAACCTAAGTTAGCGTTCCCGTAACGGTCAACTTCCCAATCATCCATACTTATAAATACTTTTACAAAGACAAGTGGCGATATCTACCACTTTATACAAAACTTTACATCATTGATTTATAACACGTATCAACGAATAATTGATCCTTTAAATAATACCATCGGTTTAAGTTTAAGCGAACCGACTATAAGACTTCTTCCTCTTTTTTGTTGAAATTTTCTAATTTTTTCATTTTTTTAAACAAATACACTACGAATCTCGGTGTAATTTCACCATCTTCACGATCATAATAGCCCCGGATAATTTCTTCCATAATTCTTCCTTCTTCGAACATACCAATAATTGTAATGGTAGTAAAAATACATGAGTTTGACTACTTTTTATATTCCCATTGCAATGTGCAATTTTTCCCAACCATACAAGAGATAGAAAATGACACAAGACACAGGGAATGCATACTTTACACTTAAAGCAACTAGCAACTAGTAAGAAGACTTAATCAAACAGGATAGGCTAAGGTGTAACGAAACAAACAGTTGGTGTTTATCCTAAAGTATTGGCCTACAGGTTTTTCCTAGGAGTAACTAACACCTTTCAAATGAGTGTAAACAAAGGTTTTTATATTGAGGGTTAACTACCATGATTTAGTTAATAAATAACATATAAAGGCCTTTGATGAGGTGACCATTTATACACTATTTCAGTGGTCAATTAACCCTTAAATCATGAAAATAAGCCCCAGATTATGAGCTTACTCGTTGTTTTAAGGTTTTTAGCACTTGTATGGCATTGTGTAGGAAATACACATGACTTGGGCTCATTTGGAGAAGAAATGGACAAGACTAGGACTCTACACCAAGAACCATGAAGAATTATTCACTCAGATCCTAGAGACGGCGTCGCAACCATAAAGTGACGGTGTCATGACATTCATGGCGACAGCGTCAGAGATTCAACGACGGCGTCAGGACGTGGCCGACTTAAAGTGAATCTAGAACCATCTACGTAGCGACGGCGTCAGGATTACAAAGCGACGCCGTCGTAATGATATCTCTATAAATATAAAACCGATTTTAGGGTTTCAAGTGTGTAACTTTGTATAACTTTAGGGAGACAAACCCTAGCCTCTAATACAGCTTCTTAGTCATTTTTCGGGGCCTCAAAACCCTAATGTACTACCTTGGATCCATGTTTCAATTCAGGTAAGGTTATTTATTATTCATCATTCAATATGTCTGTGTGTTGTGTGATTGATTTATCTTCTTTCTTTCATTATAACATGCGAGGCTAAACCCTCCTTTGTATTTGCTTATGATTGCATGAAAGTCGGAATGTAGATCCTATTACTGTTGCTTCTTGTTGATGAGTGTGCGTGTTAGGCTTTAGAAAACCACTTTTTTTGTCTGTATCACTGTAGACATGTCTAGGGAAACGCGAGTACGTAGGAAGGATACCATTGGGTAACAGTCTTCATACTACCTTACCCCCTTATATTGTTGATCCCTCTTAAAGTATTTCACACGCATTTAATATACTCTTAGGGGCCTTGTAATAGTCTCATAACTAACTTACTTTTGCGGTGCCTATAACGGAATTATTAAATAGACGGCAGGTTCGTGTAATCCGTTCATGACCTAGGAAATACTTACATAGATCATTACAAGTGTGACAAGGCAACAGGATTAGGAGAAGCAATCTGATAAGTAATGCATGATTAAGTAAATACATTTAATTATCATAAAGTTATCACCAGTAGTTTAGATATTAATTAGTTAAACAAAGTAACCTCTCAAACCACAGATTTACCTGCTTTCATAAAACATAAAAACACAAAAATAATCTTCTCTCAACCCCTAGAATTATGTTAGACCGTGATCAAGCCTTCCCAACTTATTCCCCTAGAGAATGCATTACACCCCCGAGTCCTTGCCTAAACTAGTACTACAACTGCAACTGTTTTAGGTGCGTCTCATAGGGAGTTGTAAAACTTCATGTAGAAGTCCTATGACGACAACATCAAGTTTTTGGCGCCACGGCGCGGGGAATAGTTAGGTTTTGATCATTGTTTAACTTAGGTGTACTCGCTTGAATCCTTTTAAGTGAGAAAAAAAAATCTAAATAAAGCTTACTCCTAGATCCTAGCATTCTTCGTGTTATCTGTTTTGTAAATCTATCACCATGACACGTAGCACCGTTAAGAGGTTAACAAAACCCCTCGACAAACCCGAAAGAGAATTCCGAAGGTTATGAGATGCCGCCAGGCACTACATGCAGAAACGAATCTTCTAAGCTTATAGCTGAAAGAAACCTCTTAATGATGAAGCATCCTCACCCTCAACTGACAATGTAGCCAAAACCGCCAACCCCTCCCAAAACCATACATGACCATTCTCACCCTAATATCCTCCGGTTTCCAAAACCTAATCACCGATCCAGCAGAAAGCAAGCGGAAGAATCGTCGACGCATGCAACATCTTGTTAAATCAAGGAACATGCACATTCCAAGGATTGAAAAATGAGGACCCCTTTCGTCATGTTAAGCACTACTTAAGTATCGTCGATAGCATACAAGCTGACGGAGTCACAAGGGATACATCTAGGCCATGCTTCTTCTATTTCTCCCTCAAATGAAAAGCGGGAGAATGGTTTGACAGAATACCCCCCGCTCAAATCACGACATGGGATCAGCTCGTGTCACGATTCCTTGACCACTTCTTTCCGGTAGGACCTACCTCGTCCCTTAGATCAAACAGGTCCCCCATCATGGGATACAGAAATGGCTTCTGGTATAAATCTTTCATGATAACATATCTCGGGACAACCGTAGGAAACTCGATCAATTCGCTTAATTCCGCTTCAACTCTCTCACCGAGGAAGAGGGGTGGAATCGAATTGAAGAATATGTCTAATACCAAGACGATCTGTGGGACGACCTGTCGCCACCCATGAACGTTTCTTCCATTTCGGAGGCAATGCAACCTACATTCAGGGGACGTCTAAAAAGGGTCTGCAACCAAATCTCCTACCTCGAAACACCTACTCGAGAGGTTGGGTTGAAAATCCCCTACCTAATTTGTGACTATCGCGGAGGGCCCCATAAGGCTGATGAATGTGAGCAGACCAACCCGGCCGAGCAGGTATGCTTATCCGGGGGAGACATCTATGATGATCCTTTCTTCTAAGGTTCTATCAGAACGATGATACCCCACCATGGGGAAACAACAAACGTAAAGAAAAAGGAGAGGATGGTCCCGAATGAGTTGTTAGAAGTAAATTTGAAGACGAGCTCGCCAACTTCATGCTCAAAAAGAAATCATACACGAAGGGGATAGGAGATATGCTTGACCAACACAGTAAGGCAATGCATGAACAATTCTCTCAAATCCTCTCCGTAATTGGGGAAAGCGAAACTCCTTTTGCCATAACAACTAGATCAGAAGTTAGCACTCGAGACCCCCTTTCCCGACCCCTTCAAAACTGACACCTCCCAACACTGAAGGAGCAACCGAAAAGGAAGGACACGAGGGCGTATAGCCAAGAATTACACATAATTAAGAGCCTGCCCCTCGGCCATCTATTTTTTACCAACCCTCTAAGTCATCAAATCTTCCCTTTCCATCTAGAGTGAAGAAGCAGAAAAAGGATGACGAAGATGAGCGGCTTCTCTCAATCTTCAAACAGATTCATATAAATTTGCCATTCCTTGAAGCTATGATCCACATGCCAAAGGGAGCCAAGGTCTTAAAGGATCTCCTTTCTCATAAGAAAAAACTTGAAAAAGTAGCCTCTTCTGTAAAGCAATGTTCATCCAAAGGAGTCTGCCCCAAAAAGAAGGAGACCCAGGAAGCTTCATACTGCCATGTCTTATCGGACCCCTGGCAGTCAAGAACGCCTTAGCTGATTTAGGAGCAAGTATAAATCTCATGCCACACTCTCTCTTCCGTACGATTGGTATTCTAAACTTAAACCAACCAAAATGAGTATTTAACTGGCTGATCGATCTATTAAATACCCCATCGGGGTTTGTGAGAATCTATTGGTGAAAGCAAGCAAGTTCATCTTTCTAGTTGACTTCGTAGTTTTTGGAAAGGACAAAGTATAGCTAGTTCCTGAATCTTTTGGGACGCCCTTCCTCGCCACAGCAAGAGCTGTAATTGACGTTCACGAAGGAAAATTGATCTAAGAGTCGAAAGAAAAACCGTCACCTTCAACATTAGGAAATCCATAAATCCAAATACGCCCGTGACGATTACCTAACTGCGTCTATCACACCGCTAATCTGGTCCAAGAACAATGTGTTCGACACAGTAAATCAAGACAGAAAATGGACCTTGAAGAAGAAGAAGAGGAAGATTCTAACGAGGTGCATGCAGTTTCCTTCTACCCGAGGACAAAGCCGGTAGAACCACTCGAATGGAAAGCCTCGGAGAATCAATTAAAACCATCAAGCGTTGAACCACCCAAACTTGAACTGAAGGAATTACCCGAACACCTTGAGTACGCTTTCCTTTAGGAAAACAACCAACTCCCAGTGGTCATCTCATCCGCATTATCCACCATCGAAAAATCCAGGCTCCTCGAGGTTCTTAAGAACCATAAAGGGGCGATCGCCTGGAATTATATAACGGATATTAAATTGGATCTGTTGATATAAATAATGCCAAAAACATTGTTAATATTTTTTGATCTCTCTACGTTTTGATAATCACAACATGTAAAAACAATTAATGAATAATTAATTGTAAACAAGTAATTAGTAGTAAATTTTTATTTTGAAAATTTAATCACTTAAAGGTATGAATAAACAAATGCTATAATGTAGTTTTAATCAAAGGATTTCTAATTTAAACTCACACTTTTTATAAAAATGACACAAACATTTTTATATCTTTTACAAAACATTTTTAGATTTAAAAGAAATGTTTTATTCAAATAAATATTTTGAATTCAAATTTTCTACCCAAAAACGGCTAGAAATGTTCCAGAAAACACCTCCCCCAGAAAAGACAAAAAAGGGAGCGTCAGGCATGGGCGGCCCCCTTAATTATAACGGGCGGCCCCCTTAATTTTAAAGGGACCGACACCCTAATTAAGGGGACCGGCCACGTGTTTTTTTGTCTCAGCTTGCCTATAAATACTGGACTATTCCCCACTGATTTTCTCACCTTTTGCACACACTTTCTTTCTGTTCTAAATCAGTTTATACACTCCTTTCTTTCCTTTGATCATTTAATCATAAAGCTTTGTTTCCAAGTGATCCAAGCTTAATTTCTCAAGTGCAAGAGAAGAATACTTCTTATCATCAAATCAAAAAAAAAGAAGTTATATGAGTATAGTTGGTATAGTTGTGTAGTTGTATTGTATCTTGTAAATCATTTGTGTATATTGTGAAGGTGTGTATCGTAGTTGTGTACAATAAGTAGATTGTTGTGATCATTGTAAGTATAGTTAGATCGGGGTGATCTTAGTAAGTAGTGATAGATTGGTGTGATCGTAGTAGTGTCTTGGTGAAGTGAAGTTGTGAAGCAAAGTGAAGTTGTGAAGTGGAGAGAAGTTGTGTAGTAAACCCAAGTTGTGATTTGTTGTGAAGTGGTGTGTTGTGTTGTGATAGATTGGTTCTAGCTAAGATTAGAACTCAACATTTCTCTTAGTTTCGGAAATTGGTGTAAGCTAAGTCGTGTACGGTCTTTTTCGCCTAAAGGGAGTTTGTTGACACAGTGAAGATAACTCTCGAGTTTGGTGCTCAAGGAGTAGAGTAGGGCGAAGAGGTGCTTCGTTACCGAACCACTATAGATCTTTGTATTGTGGTTTGATCCTTCCAACTCTTATCTCTTGTCTTTCATATTTACTTGTCATTTACTTACGTACTTGTATTGTTCATATTGTGCACATATTGAGATCACACAAAGTCGAATCTAAATTTTTATAAACAAGCATAACATTAATTTAAAAAGCGGTAAACTATTCAACCCTCCTTCTAGTTTTCCACAATTGGTATCAGAGCCACGTCAAACAAGATTTTTAAAATAAACTGTATTTTAAAACTTGAATCAATCTATGGAATCGAAAAAATATTTAGAAGGAAAATCTATGCAAAGATCACCACTATTTGAAAGTGATGGATTTATTTATTGGAAAAATAGATTCGAAACTTATATAAAATCAAACGATCTAGATCTTTGGCATGTTATTATCTATGGTGATTTTTCTCCTATTCAATATAATCCCGAAACTAAAAAGGATGAAACTGTATCTTTTAATAAACAAAACGATGATCTTAAAAAGAAACTTGCAAAAATAATGAAGCTAAATGGTGATTATAATGCATTACCACGGTAAGGAAAAACGAAATAATTTCATGAGTAAAAACCTCCAAAAGAAAATTGGGAAGACTTTATTAATCACCTCACCAAGGATAATGTCAATCAATGATAATAAAATAGATCTTCTTGTTCAACAATATGACAATTTTACATATCAGAAGAGTAATCGATAGATAAAAGCTTTTGCTAGATTTAACACAATTATTACTTAGTCAAAAAGCACTTGATGAAAGTTTTCTATCAATAATTTATGTTTTATGAAATTTCTTAGGGCACTTCATCCTAAATGGCGCGCAAAGGTTACGGCTATTGAAGAATCAAAGGATTTAACATCTCTATCGCTTGATGAACTTATTGGAAACTTAAAAGTTTATGAAGTAATAATTAAAAATGATTCTGAAATGGTCAAAGGCAAAAGAGAACAAAATAGATCTCTTGCCTTGAAAGCCAAAAAGGAATCAAGTGATGAAGATAGTTCGACTTCCGATAGTGAAGACGAAGAATACGCCATGGCCGTGAGAGACTTCAAAAAAAATTTCAAAAGAAGAGGAAGATTCGTAAGACAACCACATAATAAAATAAAGGTATCTCAAAGAAACAAAGACGACAAAAATGGCAAAGGCGAAAGAAAATGTTTTAAATGTGGGGATTCAAATCACCTCATTGGAGAGTGTCCAAAACTATCAAGAAGCTACAATCAAAGAGCCTTTGTTGGAGGATCATGGAGTGATAGCGACGAAGATGAAGAAGAAAAGACTAAAGACGAAAAATGTCTTATGGCTAAAGCTTCTAATGAGGTACTTTCTGAAACCGAATTCTTTAGTGATGACCAATCATCGTTAGATGAAAAAGACTTAGATAATGAATATAATCGACTATGCAAAATAGGTCTAAAAGTCATGGCTAAAAATAAATCACTAAAACAAATTAAAAATAAATTAGAAAATGAAGTACTAGAACTAAAAATAAATAACTAAAATGAAAAATGTAAGATGTCAATGACGAAATAAAAACATGACAAGACATAGATTTGGAAAAGGAAAAACTTAAGGAAAAATTATCTAATCTTAATCTTTAATAATAGTAGTAAATCGCTTAAGAAAATGTTAAATCTTCAAAAACCTTCCGGTGATAAATCCGGCCTAGGATTTAATTTTACCAAAGGATCAACTAGTGAGTCTAAACAAGTGAATTTTGTTAAATCACAAGAGGTTGAGTCTAAAAAAAAGTAGTAGAATCAAACTCAAGCCCAAGACCAAAATTTATGCTTATAAACAATACTAAAATACCCATTGCAAGCGAAGACGAAGTAAAACGTTTTTATAAACCTTCTTTAAAACCCGGAGTTGGCTTTACTAAGCCTAAAACAAGATCTAAGACTCCTCCTCCAAAAAGAACTAATAACTCTCACCCTCGGTCTAAAACACCACAACCTAGGAGAGATCAAGTTAGACAAAATTACCCCAATAATAATCATTCAATGTGGAATTATTCACAACAACCAAACTTCTCTCCGTGAGGGATATGTCCACTTTATATGTATCCAAATCAAATGCAACATATGCAAAATATGTTCAGGACTAACAACTTTGGACCCATGAGACATTGGGCTCCAAACATTCAAGTGGAGTTGTTCATTAACATTTCTTGGAATCCGACGAGCAAATACATTCTTAAAATCTTATGACGGGTTTTCCAAAAGATTTCTCCTTCAAAGCTTACTTACTTGAAGATGTTGAAGAAAACACATTGTAGGCAAATGTATGTCTTCTTTCCAAACCTCTTAGAATTTAGATTATGTGTTAAATGACTATATATTATTATGCTACATGTGGTATATGCTAAACAAATAAGTTATAGTTAGTAGAACATAATTTAAGCTTATGGAAATAGTGTAGTCACTAGAAATGCCATTTGTTGGCTTTCTAGAATTAAGAGATTTTGTTCATTATGAACTCATCTCTCACGTAGTTGAATTAAATTTCCCTAGGTACCTCTATAAAATAGAAATCTTCTATGTCCACTAATAGCAAACTCATGTAGATGAAGAAAAGTGAGTTAGTGGGTAATTATTAACATAGAAGTAGGATTAGTTTTTTTCATCTTACGCCGGAAAGGCATGACATCAAAATCACTATGGATGAAACAAACTCCCTTCGACTACGTCGTCCGCTTCATCTACACGTCTACAATAAACTACGTCTATCAGAATCCTCTCATCAAGCTTTAACTACACTCTATCATTCTATCGTCACATATTTATCATCTCTCAAATACTGCAAATCATGACAATTAATTATTTCATCCGAAGTAATTAATTTAATCAATTGATAAGAAGTTAATTGAAAACATCACTTAATCATCGTTAAATCTTCTCTCGGCTTGACAACTTGATTATTTCGTCTGAATTAATCAATGTATTTTTAATTAATGAAAGGTTAATTAAAATGTCAATTAAATTTCGTCTATCATCTCTAAACATTCTCGAGTCACAAAAAACTTGAACAACTTAATTATTTCATTGGAAATTATTTAAGTTTTCTTAACTTGATGAAAAGTAAATTAAAAAATGTCACGTATTTTTCTCTCGTTTTCAAACTTCATTCCTTCGACGACTAGAGTATGTAAAATAATATTACTAGTACATCCCGACGTATTTTGATAATTGTATATTTACAAAACTAGTCAAAATCAAAAAATCAAAAAATAAAAAATAATAATTTTTTTCTCAGATAGGCGGCCCCCTTAAAATTAAGGGGACCGGTAGTGTTAAAGTGGGCGGCCCCCTTAATAATTAAGGGACCGGCCATTAAACTCTCCAAACAACCCCTTTTTCTGCATTTTTTTAAGGCAGAAAGGTACTTGACAGATTTGAGTAAACTTTTTACAAAACTAGAGTAATTTAAACAACACTTATTCTACTGCATTTTGACATTAATAACAACACCAAAACAACACTTAAAAACTATTTTCAAAAGCTTTATCAAATAAGCTATGCTAAACTGTTTTTGAACCACAGATTTAAGCAACTTGTAAATAAAACCTTAAAACTTACTTTTAATCATTAATTTTTTTTAAAAACAGATTATTATGACTTAAGAAGGCTTGTTATAGTTGGCACACTGACCCAAAACAGTTTTAAACTAATTTGACCCGTTTTGCCTTCTTAACCCAAATACCTTTTTAAGTTATAAAATTCCATTTTAAACTTGTTAAACTGAGTTTTAGACCTAAAACTTCTAATACCAGATATTTTTAAGCTATACATTGTTGATTCATGCCAAAAACACGTTAAAATGATTATACATTGACTATCAAACATACATATCAAAATGCTTATTTTTCGAATCAATGGATAAAGGTTTATAAAAATAAAGAGGTGTTTGGTTCGTTTCATATGATCGATTTTTAGAGTCGAAATAACCATCACTATATTTTTGTCACTTGTATAAACACATCACTAACTTGTATAAGTCATCAAGATATATAATTCATATATATATATTGATACATTTTATAAAAAGTATAAAATAAAGGGGCGTTTGGTTTAACGTTTTAAAACATGGTGTTGAGTCAAAACAAACACTATTTAATTCTCGTCAAGTCAAAAATAATAAACTTATATTTGTCAACAAAATATACAACTTAACGTATATCTTTCGACAATTTTAGTCAAGTCTTGTATTGATAAGGGAGTGTTTGGGTCATTTCCTAGAAATATATAACTAATATATATTCTTTGACACCCTAGATTAAGTGTAACACCCTGATATTTGACATAGCAGCAGAAGCTAATTTGGGGTATTATTTCATGAATCAACAGTCATAATCATAGAAAACGACTCAAAAGAGACGTTTTAGAAAATTAAGTTATCATTCAATATAATATCAGAGTTTTACAAAAGAGAGGTCCCCAAGATACATTGAAAACATAAAGTTGAATGATAACAAGTTCTGACGTTCTCAAGTCCAATGCCACTCCGTGCCATAGCATTGCTTAGTTACATGAGATAAATATGCTAAAAGGGTCAACCCAAAGGTTGAGTGAAATTCATAGGTTTGTAATGTAATGGTTGAATACAAGTCATCATAACTGGTAATAATTGCATGCATTTACAATTATCATGGAAAACAGTATTATTGCCCTAAGCTCATGCAACCAAACATTAACATGGAAATCACCTCAGTGACATTAGTGAGGAACAAATGTCCTCGTGGAAAGGTAACTTGCCAAAGTTGCCCATTGTTCTCAAATATAGTGCGTTTAGTTACCCCATGTACGGGTACACCAACAGGAGTCGTCACCCCCAATAGATCTATCCAAAATTGTGGAAAACTAGAAGGGGGGGGGGTTGAATAGTTTACCGCTTTTTAAATTTAAGTTTTATGTATGTTTGTAAAACTTAACGTGTTGACTCTAACCGCAAAATCCAAAACAAAAAACGTCATCTTTCACCAAATAAAGTTCCAACCAAAAGACTTAGACATGATTTGAAAGAGATGAAACAAACACATTTATGAAAATATTTTTTTGTTGTTCGGAATAAGAAAAAAAAGGACACGTTACCATCTCTCTGCTTGTCTTGCTCATATATTATATTGTTTCTAGCCGAGCCAAATAATATAATTTATGCTATTTCATTGACAAAAGAATAAAAAGTGCAAGAACAACTTCCGGGTGTGGTGCCCAAAGCCTATACTTCCTTATGGTATTTCTTGACACGCTCTCTTTCGACATTTATGGAACTATATTCTCATCTTGACAATGACAAATATAATGTCCTATGATCAGTTACTGCGCCCACCGCACTAAAACAATCACGTCGACCCCAAAGTGATCATGGAAAAGCATGTCACTCCATCTCATCAACATCCGCCCATCATAACCTTGGTTCTATCATCTCGTCAAGAAGATGATGATGAGGATGATGGTGCTTCTCGTGCTAGTACTCCATCTCCTACTACCTATCTAAACTCTCTCGAACCACTCAATTACTAACAATACGAAATTCCCTCTCCTTCCAAACAAAGTGATGATCTCCTCTTCGAGAGACAAACCGAATTGCTTAATCAATCACAAGAGATCCATAAAGAGGTTAGAGGTGGATTTAAGTCATTCGGAAAGGCATTGTGAGGAGTCTTCGACAAGAAAAAGAAGTGAAGATGTTGAGTGATGACTAGATTGGTAGAATTATTGGTTTAAGACTTTATTTAACCTATTTAATGTAAATGTTTATGATTAATTAATCATGTGATGACAACCCAACTTAGTCGGAAGAACTTAAACTAGGTTAAGCTTACTTTGAACCTCTAATTGTTATGTGATATGATTTTAATTATTCTTAGCTCATACATTTTATTATTGCATGCATGCATGATATACTTGTTTCTATACGTATATGTTCACATAGTGACTAATGCTACAAATTTAACCACCAAAACACAACCCTTCTTAATAAAAATTTAGCAAAAATCAAATTTATTGTCGTCTGGAAATCATCAGGTGGCGCCCCCCATTAATTCATAAAGGCGGGCCCCCCTTAATTTTATGGGGACCAACCCCTATATAAGGGGACCAGCCACATGGGGACACGGGTTTTTACTGATTTGTTTCTTCTTTTTGACTCCTTTAACCTTATGCCCTCAGCATCCTTACCCAGATTGCTAGAACATATTTTGGAAATTTCTAAACCAATTCAAACTCATTCCATTTTCAAACAAATCTCTTCTAATAAATTCCCTCCAAATGCATATCCCCAATTCATCATCTTCCTCATCTATTATCAACCACCATAAAGCCTCCACGGCATCTACTAGAGCTTCCCTATCCAAGCCTCCAAAAAGACCACAAATCAATATCATTTCACCAAACAAATTGTTTGTGGATTTAACCCAAGATGACACAAAAATCCATCACCCAAACTTCAACTTAACATCACCTAGTGCTCCTAATGCACCCTCCAAAACACCATCAACCAAAGACACTTCTTCATCCTCAATTGACTACATACCCAAATCACTAACCTCATCCACATCACTTTCACCAAATGGTTACTTAAACCCACCAACATCCCCTCCTCCAAGAGTTTCTCCACCACCTCCAACTCTAGAAAATGCATCAATGGACATCAACATCTCCACCCTTCACCAATAACCCCATTGAATGTCCAATTTGATACTCCATCACCTTCACCCTTAATCTTTGGTCATCCCATTCCTTGGAACCTTCTTGAGGCACATGGAGATTCAAGTTTGTGTTGCATTCACAATCGTACTCTTATCTTTGGATTGAGAGATGAACTCCAATGCATGTTTTCTCACATTGAATACATGCTTTCACAACCTCCACCACCCAACTCACCACCACCACCATTTCTTTCACCAAACTAAACATACATCATGTTTAGCCATTTTTAAATAATTGTCAACCAAACCTTTTGCAAGTAAGTCCTATGGAATTCTTAACATATTAGGACTTTTGTCTTTTAATTTAATGTTTAAACAAAATATGCTTCAAAGCATATTACTTTATTTGTATGCATGGTATGATTGTCTTGTATACACAAATTTATTTTTTAATGAATGACCCTTTGTATGAAATTGTTGATCAAAATACTATATTTTGTTCGCACTTAAAACTTGATGTTTGCATAATATTTTTCCTTTCTTTGCTCTAAATGTTAGAAAAATTGGTATCGTTCATCTAACTTGTTTTTGTAGCAAATATACCATAGCTCGATTTCTTGGTGCCTTCGAACGAGGGGGAGTACACATCAAGGGGGAATATTTATTTCGTCATTTTTACTAATGCTAATCGGCGGGGCCTTTTGATTCTACAAAAAGGGGGAGAAATTGAAATAAAAACTTCACTAAAAAACTTGTTTAAAATAAATTTTTACATTTATATGATTTAGATTTTGTAATCATTCAAAAAGATTGATAAGTATGTAATAGAATAATGCCTAAAAACACTGTTAAATATTTTTTGATCTCTCAACGTTTGATAATCAAAAATGAAAAAAACGAATTAAAAAAAATTAATTGTGAACAATAATTAGTAGTAATTTTCATTTCAAAAATTTAATCACTTAATAGGAATTAAAAAACAAATACTTAATGTAGTTTATGATTCAAAAGGATTTTTATTTAACCACAAACTTTTATAAAAATGTGTACACAAAAAAATTATATCTTTACAAACATATTAGATTTAAAAGAAATTGTTTTTAAATTCAAATAAATATTTTGAATTCAAATTTTCTACCCAAAAACGGCTAGAAATGTTCCGTAAAACACCTCCCCCAGAAAAGACAAAAAAAGGAGCGTCAGGCATGGGTGGCGCCCTATATAACGGGCGGCCCTCTTAATTTTAAGGGGACCGGTACCCTAACTAAGGCGACCGGCACCCTAACTAAGGGGACCGGCCACGTGTTTTTTTGTCTCAGTTTGCCTATAAATACTTGACTATTCCCCACTGATTTTATGACCTTTTGCACATACTTTCTTTTTGTTCTAAATCAGTTTATACACTCCCTTCTTTCCTTTGATCATTTAATCACAAAGCTTTGTTTCCATGTGATTCAAGCTCAATTTCTCAAGTGCAAGAGAAGAATACTTCTTATCATCAAATCAAGAAGTGTTATAGTATAGTTGGTATAGTTGTGTAGTTGTGTTATATATTGTAAATCATTAGTGTATATTATGAAGGTGTGTATCATAGTTGTGTATAATAAGTAGATTGTTGTGATCATTGTAAGTATAGTTAGATCGGGGTGATCTTAGTAAGTAGTGATAGATTGGTGTGATCGTAGTAGTGTCTTGGTGAAGTGAAGTTGTGAAGCAAAGTGAAGTTGTAAAGTGGAGAGAAGTTGTGTAGTGAACCCAAGTTATGGTTTTGTGACACCCCGAGAATATCCGTCCAATAAGTTAGCCGTTTCCATTTAGCAATTTGAATTTTTGAAGTTTCATTAAATATTTACGTGTAACCGGGAAGTATTCCCGCATTTATCTGAGAATCGTCTCTGGGAGCAAACCGGGATGCCTAACGTTGTAGTATTTTGGCAATAGCCACATTTTTACATTCTATGGCAATATTTAAAATTTCATAATTTTCAGAGATACCATTATTCGTATCGTTACTTGCGTTAATCGTGGTTTACTTATAACATGAGTTTTTACATGCAAGACTTGGAAATTAAATCAATTGGGAAGCACTAGCAAAATAAAATGAAGAAAATTAGTTGGTCCCCCCTTCCATTGTCTTGTTCGGCCCAAACAAACATCCTTTTCTGTAACACCCTCAATTTAGCTCGGTCAGCGGAAGGGTCCAATGGTGTTACATCATAGCACAATAACTCAAATAATAGAAAACGACTCAAAAAGAG
>BQNB010019822.1:0-66312 GCA_026074375.1 Tanacetum coccineum | reverse complement strand
AACTTACATTCTCTTTCCTGCTTTGTCAAAGAAGTACCTTGCATCAGTAATTGAACTCTCACCCATAAATCTTTAGCAACTCTGTGATGATTCACAAGTGAATAGATATCAGCATGAAGAGCTTGAAGAATGATATTGGTAGCTTTCATATCACAATCAGCTTGAATTTTCTCAGCAGCAGATAACTCAACATATTTCTTTGTTTTAATGACCCCATTCTCTTCAACCGTAGGCCAAATGAGAGGACCATTTTCAACTGATTCAAGTATCATTCTTCCGTGCTCTCTATTTTGCATGTATAATTCCATTCGACTTTTTCAAGAATCATACAGGTCTTTGTCCAACATAGGTGGACGATTGTCAGCATCGGAGAGTATCAAGTACTCAGCAAGAGTTTTTTTTTGTCCAAGTGAAATAATTGAATCCATTTCAATTACAATGTGATAAGATAAAATTGATCGTACAGTGATTGGAGGTTGTTGTGTTAAAGTGAGTTTTGATTAATGAAGTTGAGTCTTTCGGAATACACGGGATTTTACAATTCTTGATAAAACCGAGAAATCGAATATTCACGGGATTTTACAAATCAAAGAACAACCGTATAATTCACCTGACAAACGTGTATAGTTCTCCTTAGTAAAGTGTATAAATCACCCAAGCAAAACGTATAAATCACCTAAAGGAAGATGTATAAATCGCCTTTGGTAATTATGTATAAATCGCCTGACCAAATGATTGTATAAATCGCCTGAACAAATTGATTGTATAAATCGCCTGACCAAATTGATTGTATAAATCGCCTGACCAAATGATTGTATAAATCGCCTGAACAAATTGATTGTATAAATCTCCTGACCAAATTGATTGTATAAATCGCCTGACCAAATGATTGTATAAATCGCCTGCACAAATTGATTGTATAAATCGCCTGACCAAATTGATTGTATAAATCGCCTGACCAAGAAAAACTTCGAAACTCAAAATCCAAAAATCTTAAAAAGACTCACTTTTTGACGTTTTTACCCGATTTTTCCTGTACAACTTAACTATCTAAGACTATTAGAACCTTAAAAACACAAACTTTAACGTTTTTGACACGAAAAATTTGAAATCAAGATTCTTGGTACAAAACCCTCTTTTAACCAAAAAGACTAAAAAAGATGATGTTTTTTATGGTTTTTGAAAGATTTTCTTGTACTTCTAGTCTATACTAAGATAACTAAGAAAGAAAGTTAGCATCTTTATGGTTTTTAAACCCTCAAAAAGTGAAAACTTTTTGAATGGATTCGAACCAAAAACACTAGTAAAATGAGTAGATAAAACGCACACAAACACCCCATGGATCTTGATACCAATTATAGAATATCTTAACACAAATATGGATTGATTCACTTAGATTTTTAGAGAGAGAAAGATGGTTGGATGAACACTTAGAGAGAGAAAGAAAAATAATAATATTAGCTTAGTGAAAAATGTGACAAATGAACAACCAACACCCTCTCCATGTGTGGAGAGGGTTTATATATGCCTTACAATGGCCAGCTAAGGGCCTCTAGTGGGCTTATCCATGGGCCTTGAGCCTGGTTAGCTTTCTAACTTAACCTTACAACTTACTATGAGCTACGACTAACTATATTGGTAGTGACCGACACTTTTTCGTATTTCTAACAGGTAGCAACATGCAACTGGTAGTGACCTGTTATAGATGTGAAGAAAAAGGGCATTACAAGAACAGATGTCCCAAGAGAAAGGACCAGCAAGCTGAAGGTGCTCGTGGGAGAGCATACGTGATGAGGAATGAAGAGCCACAACAGGACCCGAACATGGGTACATGTACATTTTTACTTAACAACTACTATGCTAATGTTTTATTTGATTCATGCCTACTACTTTTAGTACTTTAATTGATATTCCTCCCTCTGCACTAGACACTAGCTATGATGTAGAATTAGCTGATGGGAAAGTAGTAAGCACTAACACTATTTTGCGTGGTTGCCCTTTAAATCTGTTAAACCACCTATTCAAAATTGACTTACTACCGATCGAGCTAGGAAGTTTTGATGTTGTTATTGGGATGGACTGGCTATCCGAACATCACGTGGTTACCATGTGTGGTGATAAGATTGTTCGTATACCCTATAACAACAAGATACTAGTAATCGAGGGCGATAAAAGCAAATCCCAATTAAGTGTCATATCTTGCATAAAGGCCTGAAAATACATCGAGAAGGGATGTTAGTTGTTTCTAGAACATGTGACGGAAAAGAAACTGGCAAAGAAACGATTGGAGGATGTGCCTATCATTCGAGATTTTCCAGAAGTGTTTCTAAAAGACTTACCAGGAATCCCGCCAACTCGACAAGTAGAATTTCAGATCGACTTTATGCCTGGTGCAACGCCAGTGACGCGTGCATGATATTGGTTAGCTCCATCAAAAATGAAAGAATTATCCAAACAACTGCAAGAACTTTCGGATAAAGGGTTTATTCGACCAAGCTCGTCACCTTGAGGAGCTCCGGTATTATTTGTTAAGAAAAAGGACGGGTCATTTCGAATGTTTATCGACTACCGTGAACTTAATAAGTTAACCGTAAAGAACTGTTATCCACTTCCAATAATCGACGACTTGTTTGATCAATTTTAAGGTTCTAGCGTTCACTCAAAGATCGATCTGCAATCAGGTTATCATCAGCTCCGGGTTCGGGAAGAAGATATTCCAAAAACAACATTTAGGACTCGTTATGGTCATTACAAGTTTTGGGTAATGCCATTTGGTTTGACCAATGCCCTGGCGGTAATCATAGATCTAATGAATCGGGTGTGCAAACCATATATTGACAAGTTTGTGAGCGTGTTCATCGATGATATTCTGATCTACTCTTGAAGCAAGAATGAACACGAGGAACATTTGAAGGCTATCCTAGAATTATTAAAGAAGAAGAAATTATACGCCAAATTCTCTAAGTGTGAATTTTAGATGAAGTTAGTACAATTTCTCAGCCATGTAACTGATAGTCAAGGCATTCATGTCGATGTCGCTAAGATCGGCGCTATATAAAATTGGGCTGCACCAACAACTCCAACCGAGGTGCGACAATTTTTAGCATGCTTATCTTAGGTCCTTAAGGTGTTAGCTTGGTAGGAAGTCGCACGACATATTTTGAAGGCTTGCATTATCGTTACCATTCGATAAATTTTATTTTAAAATTGTTTATGTATTGTATAACTGTTGGGACATCGTACTTTGTAAACTCTGATGTTTAAATATATCGAATGTGTGACTTTTCAGAACGTCTCATTTAGAGGTCATTTTATGTAACTTGTACTTTGTGCTATGAAGTAGTACCCTTAGTTGCCTTCCGCTGCTATCCGAAATTGGGGGTACTACATGTAGGTCTTGAAGCAATTGGTTATGTCTCTCACGACCGAACCTTGAGAATGTTGACCAAGGGTTTGATTGAAAATCATTTTTGTTTTTAAACCTTGGTCCAAAGTTTGTTTTAGAAAATCTTTGGTTTGGGTAGGATTTGTCTCTTTGTTGACATGAGTTATGCAAGATGTGAAGACCTTCGGTTGTTGTATGAATTCTTTCTCTTTTGAAAAGAAGGTCTGTTGTTTAGGTTATTTTTTTGAAATGGAGGTCTTTGATTGTATGAGGTTGAAGGTTTCAAATTAGGTGTTGGTAAGAGTGATCTATGTGTGAAAACCGTATAGGGGGTGAATACGTTTCCATTTAAAAACTTTAAATCTTTTGTATCAAATCGGCAATCAAGTTAGACGTAATATGAGAAGTGTTGATAATAGGTTTTACAACAACTAGCACATATCTTAACAATAAAAGATCAACCACAATATTAACTACAAAGTACTACACAATCACAATTAACACAATATGCGCACCTATCCACACAATCATGAACACAATGCAAATATAAAAGTAAAGCGATAAATGTAAATAAAAGCATAAAGAGATAAGTGAAAGGAAATGCAAACCGGACACGATGATTTATAGTGGTTCGGTCACGAAGCTCCTCTTTGCCCTACTTCACTCCTCGAGTACCCAACTTGAGAGTTACTTCACTAGTCAACAAGCTCCTTTCTCGGCAGAGAAAACCATACAAGTTGCTTACATTATTTTCCGACACTAAGCTAGATGTCGAGTTCTTCTTCGGGTACAACCAAACCCGTTATGTTTTATGGCCCAACATAACAAACCTTGTGTTTTATGGCCTAAACACATAAACCGCGTCGCTTACATTATTTTCTGACACTAAGCTAAATGTCGAGTCCTAATCTTAGCTAGAACCAATCTACCACTACACTAATGTATTTTAAGGCCCAAAATACTAACCAACCCACAATCAACCCTTCCGAATATACACACCATTCGGATCTACACACTACTAAAGATTGGAAGACATGGACTCGATCTATATGTAACATATGTTACAAATGAACTAACTAGACTACATAACTTCGTATCTTGACGATGACGAAAGTTCTTCTCTTGCACTTGAGGGAAGAAGGAAAGGATAGAAGATTGGATCACATTTAAACAAGATTAAACAAGTTAAATGATCAAAGGTTTAGAGAGATTTAGTGAGATCTAGAGAGAGAAAGAACTGAAAGAAATTCGTGCAAAAGGGTTGTGAAAATAGTTGGAGGTGACCCACTATTTATAGGAGCTGAAAAACAGCCTGTCAGGAAACGGCGGTCCCAGATATATTAGGGGGCCGCCGGTATTTAAGGGGGCCGCCGGCCTATTTAAGGGACCGCCCCGACAGACGCTCCTGTTTTTGTCTTTTTGTGGTGACAAACTTGTCTGGTAAAAGTTTAACATGTTTTGGGGGGAAAAGAACCAGATTTTGAATTTTGAAATAATTACCACATAAAACATTTCTTTATAATTCAAAAATAATTTGTCTAAATAATTTTTGAGAAATAGTTTTGTTATATTTATAAAAATATAAAGTTTAAGACAAAAACTTATTTCTTTGATCATCCTACAAGTTTATTGTTGTTTGTACATACATTACGTGATTTATGTCAGGTGCAAACAAATGTCGGTGTTGATGTAGACTTACGTGATTTACGTCGGATGCAAACAAATGTCGATGTTGATGTAGACTTGAGACGTCGAGAGATGTGGATGAAAGTATGCATTGATAATTTGTGATTACGAGTAACTTGCGCACTTTCGTTACGTATTACTAGTTACATGTTTGTCATCACCAAAAATAAAGAGATCGTATAGATTAAATATCATAATATTTGCACTAACACTATGGTCGACTCGAGTTTGAGTAAATACGGGTTTAGAATGGACATTAGACAAATCAACAAAACACGATTTTTCGTTTTTACTCCCTTTTACAAACACGATTGGTTTGCTTAAACTCTCGAAAGTGGTTTTCTTAGTTTTCGAAAATCCAAGACCTTCATTATCTTGGGACAATTTTTTATGACTTAACATGTCATCCAAAACATTACCATTCTTTTTAAATTTTGAAAAACTCAACGACTCTTCTTGAAGTTTAGATACATTGCATTTCAAAGAGTCAACCTATTGTGTAAGTTTTTTATAACTTACGCAAGGTTCAACCACCTCTTTGGCTTTATCAATTTTCTTTACCTCATGTTCGAGTTGATTGATTTTGTTAATGAATTTATTCTTTGTTGTTCTAAAATAGAATTTTCTTTTAACAACGACTCATTTGTTTTAGTGATTCCAAAATTTATTTTAACAAGTTCATTATAGTTATTTTTCATTTCATTATCATTAATATCAAGTTGAGAGGGGTTTAGGTTTACTTTTTGCGAACTGATCGTCATGAGACACAACAGGGTTATGAAAATCCACGAGAAGCCACTGGACGTATTGTATGTTGTGTCCTTCTCTAGTTGATCACCGTCTTCACTATCACTCCAAGCTCCACCAATGAAAGCCTTTTTCTCCCTCTCCTTCGGATAATCATCAATGAAGTGGTTCTTGCTACCGCAACCATAACAACCACATTCTTATCTAGAACTTCCAACACCTTTGCTCCTATCACCACAACCTCTATCAAACCTATCGCCACCATTTACCAAAGTGACTTTCTCTTCCAAACCTACTACCCTTCTTGAAGTACTTCCTAAGGTTCTTCACCATCGATTTGAACTCTTCATCATCCTCCTCGTTTCCTTCACTTCCATCTTGATTATCACTATCATCACTAGTTTGATCCCTAGTGACTTTCGCCTTAAGATCTAATGACTTAACCTTGACCTCTGAGTTCTTAGAAACAACCTCATCAGTTCTTAAAACCATTTCATAAATTTTACAGTTGCCAATTAACTCGTTAATAGGAAGTTTTGCTAAATCCTTGGCTTTTTCAATCGTCGTGACCTTCAGACGCCATTTTAAAGGAAGAGCACAAATAAACTTCCGCACATGGTTCATGTTAGAATAGTCTTTATCTAAAGGTTTGAGACTAGTAACAATAACATCAAATCGTGTGTAACCACTATCAATAGTTTCTTCGCTTGAGATTGAGAACTTCTCATATTGTTGGATGGGAAGGTCAATCTCGTAATCCTTGACTTGTGAGTTACCTTGATGAGTAATAATAAGTGTATGTCAAATCTCCTTGGCCGTTTTACACATAAAAACTTGTTCATACTCTTTACGCGACAAGGTTTTTCAATCTTTCTTTTCTCAAAAGCGTTATCTTGGCTTCATTATTTATACCAAACTTTCTTTTCTCATCAATTTTTAACTTCAAAAATGGTTTATCCATCTCCAACTTTGTTTCCGGATCCATCATGATGAAAACAAAGTAGCCATTTTGAATCACTCCCCACAAGTCAATATCTTTGGACCTAACATGTCTCAAAGCGGGTTTTCCAAAAACAAAACCCATCGGCCTATAGCAAAGGTGGTCTTTGCATAGAGCACCCCTCGACATAGTTCTCTTGCGCCATGGATCTTACTCAACATTTTCAAAAATCAAAGTTAGGATTTTAAATTTTTGAAAAAGAAGTTTTCAACTTAAAAGGACTTCTTGGGAAGGTTTTAACGCTTTAAAACTTAAGTAAACTACTCTGATACCAAGTGTAGAACCGATAGAGGGGGTATTTATAGGCCACGACCCCAAAAAGTGATGCAATCCTCAACAACACCTAGCGCGCTGCCCACGCATCAGGCACCCGTCTCGAATTTTTTAGGTTTAGGCGTTTTAAATACCCGTTCTTGTTAAACCCCCAATTTTACCTCATGCTTTGACCTTTCCATTATTCTTACACTCAAGGTCAACCAACTCAAATAGCCATTTGATAAAAATATTTGTGAAGTGTATAAAAGAAGTTTTAGGGGTGTTTGTCCAATTTCAAAGAGAAATGAAAGAACCATTGGACAAAGGATGTATGTTTGGGTATTACCCATGTGATGGATAAAAGATCTTTCCTCCCATGATTTGAATTTCAAAATTCAAACTAAAGTGTTAAGGGTGAGTTGTCATTGTGTGAAAGAGAACACACTTGTATCTCAAAATCAAGTGCTGTGAGAGGGTTGTGTGTGTACTAGGATGAGTTAGAAACTAACCATGGTTAGGTTGGTAAGTTGTTATGGTTAAGGAAGAAAGAATATTCCAAAGGAATATGCCAAACTTGGAGAGAAAAGGTGGATGTTGTGAGGGAAACTTTGAATTTTAAATTCAAATTCAAATTGTGAAGGATGAGAGTTGTGGGTTGTGAGTGAGTTGGCATAGGAGTTGGAAGTGAGGTGATGGTGATGTGATGGCAGGTAGCCTAACAATTCAAATTCAAATTTCACATTTGAATGTTAGGAAAGGGTAGAAGTGTGTAAGAGAAGTTTGGGTGAGTGAATTGGCAAAGTGTATGTGGGAAGGTTTGAGTTTTTTTTGTGTGTGTGTAATTTGGATTTCAACTTTGGGAGTATGTGAGTGAGTGTGGGTGAAGTGTGTAGGATAAGCTTTAAGTGTGTGTGTGTGTGTGTGTTGTATTCAAGTATGAGAATGTGTGAGTGAGTGAGCGAGTGAGGAGAATGTTGTGAAAAGACATATATGTGCGTCTGTTTAGAATGTGGGAGACAACAAATATAAGAGAGTACATTGTGTAAGAAAATGTGAGTTGTCACATGTAGGTTAAAGCTTGAGAAGGTTGTATGTGGTGAAGGATTAAGGTTTAAAGCTTGTCTGATGAATCTGAAAAAGAAGATAATCAAAGAAGTGATTATATGGGTGAATCATATTGCCTTTGAAGATAGAAAAAAATTAAGCAATAATGATTAAGATATGTATTTAGGAGAGTTGAAAGAATGTCAGTAGGAATGTTTAGATTGTGTAAGAAAATTTTTCTTTTTTTTGAGAAAGTTGACCTTATTGCACTTTTGAACCTCAAATTTTAATTTTTTTACTAGGGAAGCGATCAAAGCACGTTGTTGCTCATATACCACATTATCATGTTCTTCCTCACCTCTATATTTGGAGTCTCAAAAATAATGTTACTAACATTTTGATCCACCACATATGTGTCGTTAATATATTCAGATTGTTCATGATGTTGTATCTCATGAGCAAAGACATTATCAAATGAAACAACATAGCTTGGCTACAATTTTTGTAGCCAATTGGCTACAATCCTCTACCAAAATACATAAGAAATGATTCAGGGACCCGCAAACACGATTCAAGGACCCACAAAAATAACACAGAGACCCACAATTGTAACACAAAATTGCCAATTGCCTACATTAAATTGTAACTAATATATTCCCTTATTATATATCATTATTTAAATGTTCTACCTCAGTCAATGTGTTTGTCATATGAAGGTCTAACATCAACACTATCAGTATCCGAAACAACCTCATCTATGAGTACAACTTCGGTATTCGTAATTTCGTATTATACCATGGACATGGACTGTTGCTTTCATCCTACTGTTGTGATAATGTATCAATTTGCTTTATTACTTATATTACAAGCATTCTCAAGAAACAGTTAACAATTTGAAATATCAAAATTACATTACTAAGCGAAATTTTTTATTGAATATGACACCGAGTTGAATTTTTCATAATGAGATATATAAATAGCCAAGCCAGCTATTAAACATAAGAACTAATCAAACATGGAGCTTAATTACTTATATTACAAGCATTCTCAATATTAATGTTTCATTATTAGACTCTCTTTTTTATTAAAAAAAATTTGTAATGTAAATTTTTTTAGGGTAAATTATATAAATCATCTCTGCCATTTACTCTAAATTATGGAAATTATCCGTAACTTTGAAAAGTTATACTGATAGTCCTTACTTATGAAACAAGTTACATATTTGATCCCTAACACTAGCAGTTGTTAAATATTTTTGTCAAATAAAAACATGTGAAAATCACGTAAAAGAAAATTAATAATTGCCCATTATATTATAATTTTAAATTAATCATGTCAAAAAAAATTCAAACTTCGTCTTGTGGTTCACACACAGTAACATCTTTCATCATGATTTCAATATAAGTACATCAGGCGTCCATGTGGTTGTCGATTCTTGCATTTTTCGTCATTGGGTGTAACCGGCGTTAATTAGACTTCCTTTTAAAGTTACACGTTAGCCTTTTTGGCCAACGGCCTTTTGCAGTGTCTATCCTTTATACTAACGTCCGTTTATAATTTAAAAAAATTCGTTATTTTTTCATACGTTTCTATATAATTTTTATACATTTTTGTATATTTTTTTATACTTTTTTATAAGTTTTTATATACTTTTCTATACGTTTCTATATACTTTTTTTATACGTCTTCATATACTTTTTTATACGTTTTTATATACTTTTTATATATTTTTTATACGTTTATATATATATTTTATATGTTTTTATATATTTTTTAATACGTTTTATATACTTTTTTATACGTTTTTTTATACTTTTTAATATGTTTATATAGACTTTTTTATACATTTTATATACTTTATACGTGTTGTTATATACTTTTTTATATGCTTTTATAAACTTATTTATACGTTTATATACACTTTTTTATACGTTTTAAATAATTTTTTAAACGTTTTTATATACTTTTTTATACGTTGTATGTACTTTTTATACGTTTTATACATTTTTTATACGTTTTTATATACCTTTTTATATAATTTTTTATACATTTTTAGATAGATAGGTTACCGAACTTTCCAACTCTATTCGCCTAAGTTATCAAACATTTATTTTGTGCAAACATGGTATTGGACTATCGTTACTGGGCAAATAAGGACTGAACTATTTTTAACCTTTGATACCCGATTGCCTACCACGCTGAAAACTGTCTTTTATTTTTCATAATTAAAAAAATAATTTTTTATAAATGGTTATTATACGAATATGCTACTGAACTTTGCGAATCTATTCACGTAAGTTGCTAAAGTTTTTTGTTCAATCAGGTTACCCTTTTATTAGCGCTACATCATAAATTAAGCACGTTACATTGATACTTAAAATACGTAAACATACGAAATTAAAACCTAAACATTCATAAACTATAAAATGTATCCTTATTGAAAACCTTAACCAAAACAACCACTTGTGATACCCCCTTTAACATTTAGATCTTGCACCACGCTAAGCCATGGACCACGCGTGAAATGATCATCCCTCTCTCGCGTCCTCAATTATTTTCCTAACATGCTAATGTGTCGCCATTACACACTCATGACCACCTTTCCTATAAGTTTTTATATACGTTTTTATATGCTTTCTTATATGTTTTTATATATTTTTTATACGTTTTTTATATATTTTTTATAGGTTTATATATACATTTATTATACGTTTTTATTGTTTTATAGGTTCATTGGGCTTGTAAAAAAGAAGTAACTTTTTTATCACAATCACAATCGCCCACCACACCGGATTTGCTTTCGCCGATGGCGACATTTTTGGTCGTCGCTGCTACGTCACTTACGAATTATGGCTACCACTGTGTGATTTTGTGTTCAAACCACCCGATCTAGATTAAGTATTAGGTGAAATATATGTGTGCTTGTAACGGAGTAACAAAAACCAATAGTGATTGCGGGTGCGGTTGACGGTGCCTGGTAATGGGTGATGAAGTTAATGAAGAAATTAGGGCTTGTGTTTGAGAAGAAAAAATGGATTTGTTTTTTATAGAGATATTTGGCATGAATAGTTAGAGGAAATAATTTAAAATTGCGATATAGTGGGCTATTATTAATTTTCTTTTACGTGATTTGCACGTGTTTTTATTTGACTGAAATTTTTAACGGCTGTTAGTGTTAGGGACCGAATGTCTTACTAGTTTTATAAGTAAGGACTGTCAATGTAATTTTTCAAAGTTAAGGACAATTTTTGTAATTTAGAGTAAACCACAGAGATGATTTATGTAATTTACCATAGTTTTTATTTGAAGCTTCCTGTGGAGTCAAGGGGACACGTGTAGAGGGAAGTCCAAAGTTGCTTGGAAGGTTGTTTATTTACCTAAAAAGGAGTGTGGGCTTGGCTTTCGAAGGCTTGACACCTTTAATAAGGCGCTTATTACTAGTCATATATAGAGTTTTCTCACCCTTAAGGAATCTTTGTGGGTCAAATGGATCCATGCTTATAAGTTGAGAGGGTGTAATTTTTGGGACTATCCGCTTCGGGGTAAAATGTCTTGGGAATGGAGGAAGATCCTTCAGGTTTGTCCCATAGTGAGGTAGTTTATATGGTATCATCTTGGGGATGGCAACATGGCCTCGGTGGTGGTTTGATCATTGGTGTTCTATAAGCCCCCTCTCGCAAATCGTTTTGTCTCGTGATATTCATAGAGCAGGTTTTGATCTTATGTATATAATTAAGGATGTTTCGGTTACTGGTAGTTGGATGTGGCTAGCTTAATGGTATATAAAATACCATCTGCTTGCTACTATTACCACTCCTACCCTTGTTCATAATGTTATGAACTGGTTGATATAGAAGACCCTGGATGATACGGATAAGGAGTTCTTTGTGGCCTCAGTCTGGGATGCTATTCGACCTAGAGGTACCGTTATTGATTGGCATAACATGGTGTGGTTTTCTCATTGCATCCCTCGCCATGCTTTCAATCTTTGGTTGGTTATTAAACAGAAACTAAAGACTCAAGATACACTGAGACAATGAGATGTTAGTAGTAATACCAACTTAAACTTGTTTTAGTGTCCTTTATGTAGGACCCAAGCAGATTCCCATAACCACCTTTTCTTATCTTGTATTTTCTCTTTTCAAGTGTGGGATCATGTGAAGATTTATGATGGCGTTCCTACTAATGTGGCTTCGTTGGACTCTATTGTTACTCATCTCATTCCTATCTTTAGGAAGCGATCTGCTAGAACTGTTATTGCTAAACTCATGTTTGCGGCTTCATGTTACTTTATTTGGCAAGAAAAGAACTACATGTTATTCAAGAATCAGAAGAGGTCTCAAGATCAGATTATAGATGTGATCAAGTCTAATGTTCGTCTCAAGTTTCTCACATGCAAGTTCAAGAGGATGAACAATGTTAAGGCGCTTTTGCATCTTTGGAAGTTATCGGACTCACTCATCCAAACATCTTAGTAATGGATCGTTTCTTCATGGATTTTGGGATCCAGGTTGGCTCGTCTCTGCTTTTGGTTGTGTACGGTTCAAGATTGGAGTGCCAATGGAGAGTTGTACTTTTTTTCATTCTCTAGGGTTTTCCCACTAGGTTTTTCCTGGAAGGTTTTTTAAGGAGGCAATCTCTTTTGGCTTACTATACTCCTGGTGAGCAGCAGTTGGATAGAGTTGGGGTTATGTGTTCTATTCAATGGTATTTTCATATTGGTGTTCTTGTTAGTGTATTTAGTATGTTTTAGTTCGTTTTATGACATATCACAAACGGCTTAGTGGTTGTTCAAGCGTTTGCTTGAGGTTAATGTGGTAATTCTAACACATTCCATTATACTTATTATGTTATGTGATTAATATATTTTATCGGGGTAATCCCCTTTACCCAAAAAAGTAATCTGAATAAGTATAATATTTGCTTTGACGAAATATAACATTCATTTCCTAATATATGTATTTATTAAACATGAGATTTGCAAATGTTAATATTAATGTGGTTTATATAGTCTTTTCATTGTATTAAATTATATATGATTCAGAGACCTAAATATATGATTAATTTCATACCTAAACGTGCGAAGTAACATCTTGTTTGTTTATCACAATTCTCACGGAATACCATAATTTTATGGTATGTTCAACATGAGAAAGTAAACTTTATTGATATTGTTCGACTTTTGATAACTTTAACTACTCTACCTCCAATCTTATCAAGGTTAACATAATTGAGTGCGTGACGCATTTACTCAATATGGTTCCAACCAAAAAGCTAACAAAGACAACATCAAGTTATGGAACGAAAGGCTCCTAGTCATAATTGAAGTTTAAATTTGTTAAAATAACGTTAAGTGTATTATTAACAAACTAGAGTCAAGAACTATCAATATAATTTATATATCCTAAACGAGAACAATTTATTGTTACTCGAGACGCTGCGTATTTGGAGAAAGTCTCTTCTTACAAAAAGCAAGTGTAAGCGTCTGTAGATCTCGAACATATTCAAGAACAAAATACACAACCTTCTGAATACACTAGCGAAAGACATAATGAGGTTGAACATGTAAATGTAAAAGCCACAAAGTGTTGTAACTCCCATTTGTATATCCGCAAGGATACCCAAGCACTTAAAATATATGTTTTTCATGTCAATGATGAGGAACATGAGTTAGAGGATCATGGTGACCTGCTAACTACCGAGATACATTGTCAGATCTTTAATCCGATAAATTTCTCAAAATCATGAATGATGAGATGCAGTCCATGAAAGAAAATTATTCTTGGAACTTGATTAATCTTGCATCAATTGGTAAGATTGCGGGGTTAAAAATGGTCTTCTAGGAGAAGATTGATATGGACACAATTGTACACTTATTTAAACGTACGCCTTGTGCCTATAGTTTTTACTCATACTCAAGCAATTGACTATGATTGAAATTTCTGTTTGTTTACGAGCATTAAATAAATAAAGATACTAATTGCCATACTTAATTTCATGAATATGAAATATGGCAATTACATGTCAAAAATCCTTCTCGAATGATTACCATCATCTCTACACTTGTTTAATTCAAAAACCATTTTGTTATAATTAGAAAGTAAGTTTAATCGTTGCTCTTCAACAAACTTGAGATCAATGTTGATATACTTTAGGTAATTTTTCCAATCGGCATCTTCATCCATAAAGTGAAGAGTGTTTACCTTTCTTATGGTGATGTCAACCCATTCACCATTGCGAGCATGACTCTTTCCAACAGTGAGCTCATCATCAGCTAGAGCCATCAGTACCTTGACCTGAGTGACTTCTTCCTCATCAAAAACCTCTTCCTCATCCCAATCAAAGGTTTCAGCGACTAAACCTTTGTTCTTTGGTTGGAAGGTCTTTGGGTTCTGAGAACTCGAGGGACTTGCCTCAAGGAGTGCAAGCTTAGCTTTCATCTTCTTGTACTCAGCCTTGTAATCTTTCTGAAACTTTGGATCAGCTTGACTACTTGAGTTTGGAGAAGACTGAATAAGTTTTGGAGTAAACTTTGGTTGAAAGCCTTTAGACACTGATGAGTAATTATTCACTGGTGATTTATAAGAAGGTTTAGACGTTTTAGAAAAGCAGTCTCTTGCAAAATGACCTTTGTTGCCACATTTGTAACATTCAGTATTTTCATTTGCTTTTTGACCTGAGAAATTGTTTCTTCTTTTTATAAAACGTTTTGAATTTGCCAAAAGGGCTCTTTCATGATACTCAATATCTAAGTCTCTTAGATACTCCTCACTAGACCTTTCATCTACTTCATCATCAGAATTTTCTTGAAAATCCTGGATGACATTGTTAGAAAAGAAGGCAATAGAAATTGCAGTGCTTGAGGGAGTAGTAATGAGGGCCTTTTGGTGTCAAAATACCTTCTTTGGATTAGTTTGTCCTCATAGACAAACCTCTCATAGATATCGGTAAGGTCGAGTCTGAGTATGATTGGCATTCCTCAGTCCTTAAGAGAAGGTTAGCCATTTCTTAGGGAGGCTATTCATAAAACCAACATTTATTTCATGTTTATAGAGGTTAACACCATCATTGGCAAGCTCATTTAGCAGGGTCTTATAGCGGGTGTCGGTTTGTGAGAGACTTTCAGTAGACTTAGCCCTGAAAGTTTGATACTCAAGTTTCAGATCCATGATCTTGTTTTCCTTGGTATCTGAGGGACCTTCAAAGCTGTGAACAAAGTCAGTCCATGTTTCTTTGGCTGAAACACAACTAATGACTGATTCCATTATGTCATCTGGTAGACATGACATAATGATGCTTTTAAGGCGCTGGTCTTGGACGACCACCCTCCTCTCATCTGGGGTCCATTAAGACTCAAGCTTAGCATCACCATCAGCTGTTTTTGGCTGAAATGGACCATCCTTAATACATTTTAAGTAATAGGGTTCTATTCCCGCTAAGTAACAAAGCATTCGCTTTTTCCACTTATTAAATTTTTTCGGCTCTAGTTTAGGAGCAATAACAACATAGCTACCTCCCTTTTTGTCAACTAGCTGGAGTACATCATTTACTGCAGCTATTTAAGGATCTAGGCTTTAAAAACTTAAGTAAATTAGTGTTAAGTAAGTTTTACAAACCTTAGGCTCTGATACCACTTGTTGTTCCCATTTAGTTAGTAAACAATAACTACAAAGTTATCATTAACTAACCCATGGCTAGCAAGTAAAGTAAACAATTTGTTCTTTGAAAATATTTGTGTATGTAAATATAACTAATAAGTAAAAGATACAAAAATAACTTTCCAACGTTTAACTCTTTTTATTAAGAATTATACCCCATTGTATGCGGAACTACAATGGGATTGAATGACAATGTGTGTGTGTGATCTCCTCACTAATAACTTTGCATAAACCTAAAGTGTTATGCAAAGCTAACTACTATGCTAACCAACTAAGCTTGCTCAGGGACTTAGTAGATTTAGAGGAGTAGATGTGTGTTTGAGAAAGTTACGACTTTGAATGCACAAACTTAACATCTACTCCGTTACAATGGTTCTATTTATAATACCTAGGTAGGGTCACACCCACATGGGTGATACGCACTAATCCCAACTCTAATACGCTAGTACATTTGTATAGCTTTGTCTCTATTACAATTTCTATTCTAAGTATGGGACAAATGCTCTTTCTAAGTTCAGTCCTAACACTGAACTTGTCTTATACCCTCTTCAGAATAAGTTGACTTTAGGAGATAAGAGCTTGGAGTTATCTGCTTTTAAACTATCTCGCCTATTCTTCAGTCTCTTGTCTTCGGGGTCTTCTAGTTGTTGGAGATCTTATGGGGATCAGTGAGTCTATTACCACAACTCACTGAACCAATCACCTTCTTCTTTAGCTCAGGCTTCATTCACTGAGTACCGCCTCACTAAATGCTAGAGTCTTTCTTGTAGACTCAGGCTGAGCATCTTGAAGGTAACTCACTGAGCGGCTATTCACTTAGTGACCTTGAATTGTTAAAGGATATTTACACTTAAGTTATTTTGTATTCAAATCCTAAGTGAAAGATCAGTGGGTAATGAATGGCCTAATACTTTGCGATGACATTGTGTAATCAAAAAGGTTTATAAATCCAAGTAATCATTAGAATTGTACAAGAAGCAAAAATCCAAGTATGGATTAGAGCATGCATCTAGGAGCTGAAATCTTAAGTTTAAATATTAAATCAACGATTTAATTTAGATTAGAACAAAGATAACTCCTGAGTACACTTTAGAGCTGGTGAGAGCACTATGTTTGATTGTTTTTCTTAAATCTCATATGTCGTTAACGTATTGGAAACAATATTCCATCTAAGCTAGATTTTATACCTTAGCTTGGAATAAAATTTCTATCGAGAGATATAAAAAATAAAACATTCAACCTTTAAGAAATTGTTTATTAGGATAGACATATGCGGTTAATAAGTCTAACACAATATGATATATTATTATGCAAGCCTCAAAGTTCAATCTCATGTAATGATATTGAACACATGCATGTAAATCTTTAGTTTACCTAAAGTATTCATTATGTATGTTATATCATGTATTGGACTAGGTGTAACACTTGCATGACAGCAATATGAACTCACAACAAAAGTATCTAAGTGAAAGTCATTAGACTAGTATTCAAAGAACATTCTAAAGCGCTTGCAAAGGATTAAAGATATGTTCATCGTTTACGGGCTTTGGATAAGGAGCTTAGTGTTGATTATATACATTAATGCTTGCTTCGATTGAGATGATACTCAACCCTAGTCATAGTAGTATTTCATTTGAAAATATGATGTTGTTGGCTAGACGTGCTTGAATGAAAGCATTGTTGCACTATTTATTGAAAGAATAAGAATATATTATAGTTTGGGAAGCTGTTAAGAAGACTCTCTTAAATAGGTGTTATGTTGCTTCAAACAACCTATGTGATGTATCGTAGCAATGCTAGTATTATTATATTAGAACTTGAACGCAAATATACAAAATGAAAATCATCTTATTATTCAAAACCTTCACTATTTGTGAGTTTTTGAAATAATTATTCTCAAAGTTTACAAAGATGACAACTTAGCTGATCCTTTTACAAAGCTAATGTCGTGTACCAAACATGTCAAACATGCAAGGAACATTGGAATTCGGCCTGCTAGTATTCACATGTATATCTATATTTAGTATTTAGATAATGGAACGTTAAAAAGTTGTATTAAATAATCAATTCATATACTTGGTATGATAGTCTTCATTTACACTATAATGCTCTATATATTCATGTTTTTTGGGGTAAATATATTTTCATGTTTAATCCATGAATAATGTATTTATTATAAAGTATTCTTTATCCATTGATGATATAGGAGTATCATCGAATTAATAAAAATGTGAGTGTGTTAGTCTTATTAAAGAAATAATATTAATTAATAATACCGCCAAACTCCCATGTTGTTCATTGGTAATGAACATTGGACTGGCCCAACCTACGAGAGTCCACTGCATGGATCAACGTCAATCAAGGTTATAAATAACATGAGGCGTAGTGTGGCGGCATGGCCAAGCCTCATGCCTTAGGAGCTATGGTGAGTCATGGCGTTTTTAAGGCGTGACTTAAAGCGGCACAAAATATGGAAATATTTATAATTTTATATATTTATATCATATTTCAAATATATTGAGTTTACAAAAAGTGTCATACATAAGGAATAAAAGTAAGAAACTATCTTTGTATGTAATCTTTTTCATTTCTATAAAAAATGATTTTTATAGAAATTGAACTAAAAAAATCCTTCACGCGTCATGTTTTATCGCACTTTATCACGTTTTTTCACTTCTCATCTCACATCACGCCTTAAGCGTACGCATTGGTCTATTGCCTAGCGTGGAGGTCCCGCATCGCGTCTTTGCGAGACCTTAGCGGCGATGTACCGTGCCTTTTAGAACCTTGACGTTAATAGTGAATTTCGCTAGTGGTTATGTCTCTCATTATAACACCCCGTGTTTTAGGGTCATTTGCGACGTTAATAAATTCACTATGTATTTTTAGTATGGTACGCGTTTGCTTTTAAATCGTAAACGTTAAGTTAAATCGCGTAAGCTAAAAATGATCATTCAATGTAAACGGGCATCAAACGATTAAATGTTTAAATCAAGCAAGTGTTAAGTAATTATTTTGAGGATAATTATTAACTTTGTTCATCTTATTTTTATTGGTTACGTAAAGTGTTTACGTTTCGCGATAAAATACGTTTAGGCATACCCGGAACCACCAAAAACTTTTTCTAACACTTCAAGCAAATACCCACAATTGATACCTAAAACACACAAAATTACAAAAATAAATAATGTATATACAGAGCTAGCGCGAGTGCCGTGATATAGGTGGATTTAAACAGAAGAAATATCACAAAATTCACCAAATGGTCTTTTGTAATCCTACACATTAAAATCAAGTCAACTTCCATACTTTTTTTGACCAATGCTCCCTAAAAAACCCTCATCGTGTCTCTAACTTTCATACAAGTTGCTATTGTACTACTATCAAAATGACTTATATAACTCCTACAACTAAGAAAGAGAAATAATACTTACACTTCATTTTTACTAGTAAAATTTATCCACCACAACTCTATCTTTCTCTACTTACATAAGCCACAACAACATAAACCCCCCCCTTTTCTATATCCTATCTTGATTTTACAAGAAAGACCATACAAGCATTCACACAATCATACCTAGAAAACCTAAGGTGTTTTGAAGGTTTTGATTAAAGGTTTACAATGTATTGAAAGAAAACAGCAAGATTGAGGGGTTTTCTACTTGGAATAACAGTTTTCAAGTTTGTGCAAGCTTTTGTTTATATCTAAAACGTAGGGTTTAGATCGTGAGGGTTCATCAAATAATAAACATATTAAGGTCATCTAAAACCCTTTATGTCTTTACATTTATCATTTTATGTGTATATAAGTTCTTTATAGCAAAAATTACTATTTAGGACTTTTAAACATGTAAGAGGAGTTTTTTACTTGTGATCATCATTTGGTACACTTTTTCATATGTTATGTGATTGGTAATATCATGATATAATAGGATTATAAGTAATATTAACATTTAGTGTTAAAGTGTAAAAAATGTATATGTATAAACTAGTAATAAAGTTACATAAGAAAGTTTAGTGATTAATAGCCTTGTAAGAACTTGTTAACTTGAACAAATAGACAAACTATAGACCTTATGGACTGAATAATAATATATGACAAAGTAAATTAAGATTGCAAAGGACTTGTGTAATGTATGAAGTTAAAAAGTAATAAAAACACAAGTTTATACAAAAAAAACTCCAAAAGGATATTTATGGGACTGTTTTTGGAACGAAATTTTAGGCATGGATTTATATTTTATAAACATACTAACGTCTCATGACGATTCCGGTCATATAATTGAACTTGAAACACTGATGTAATATGCAAAAAAAGAGATACGTAGCTTATACGAGTTTTAAACGATAATAACCGGATTGTATAAAAGAATATTTAATAAAAACTAGTTATAAAATTCTCGCCAACAGAAAGGTCGGTATTTTTATTTTAATCACACTATTTTTGTAGGATTCCAAAACAATAAGAAAACGTAATTATAATTAAAACCTAAGAAATTTATGAATTACGGCGAGTTTATAATCTTAAAATTTATAAAAATCCATTTTATAAAACCTATATTTAATAAAGTATAATGTTCTCTATTGAACATAATGTTTTAGGTAAACCTCTGTAAAAAAATAGAACTTCAATTACGAGATCGTGCTAGACAGATATTACTAAAACGGAGCTAAAACGAATAAAAATACGTCGTTTTACGATTAATTAAAGTTTATAAAAGGTAATATAATTGAAGCTATTAAACAGTAAAAATTACTATTCATACAGCAGACACCAAATGTATAAAATGTGATAATTTTGATACATAGACCTGTTCAAATTACAAAGACGAGCTCGAAGGAATGCGCTAAAAAATCAGGTTAAAACAACCTCCACTGGCAATGAGGCCATTTATATGGTATTTCATTTAATGTCGACTAGAGATCAGTGTCATGAGCTTAGGGTAACGTAATTACATTTAAATGATGTCCTGCATAATATTGCATTAATCATTACACATGTAACTTGTGGACCTACAATAAACAATTTTATCTGAAACCTATTAAATTCACACAACATAATTGTTGACAGTTTTAAAAGCAATGTTTTTTTTAGGATCAATAAGAAGCACGAGGTGCAAGAGATACATTGGTGGTTTGGATTGGAAAATCATGCATTAAAGATTTTTGACCGCATAACAATTTGTATATCTGTATGGTGCTAGAAATCTTTGTATTTTGAACAAGTGAACAATTGAAGCTTCGGCTAAAAATAACCATATACTATGTTAAATCCTATGTATCGGTTTTAAATTACTTTTTGTGTCGTTCATAATATATCATGTGATTGTTTATCAATGAAGTAACACATACAGGGCCCTGGACCCTTATTCCGCTACGACCCAATTTGGGGTGTTAACAGAATTGGTATCAAGAGCCAGGTTATAAGAATCAGGTCAAATGTTTTTGCTGGACTATAACCATTTTCAAACATTGCATTCATATAAAGGGGTTTGCACAGGACATACATACATACACTAGTTGTTGCATTAGTTGGTTGGACTAGATGCCTTCTTGATTGATATACATGTTATGATATAAATGTATATTACTATACTAGTCTTATATTAAATACTAGTATAAGCTATTTTGGATTTTCAGATATAATCATGTTAGATTCAGATGAATCAGGGGTCACACATATAGAGATATCCAGTCCGTTTGAGGACTTATCAGACATTGGATCATCAGGAGTGGTTGGACCTAAGCACGAGGGACTGCCCTGGATGCTAGATGACCCGTATGTGCAGGTCGCCTTACAGGCCCCGCCATCACCAGACTACATACCTGGCCCCGAGGAGCCACAGTCACCACCCCTACCCGATTTTGTCCTAGAGCCGGTATATCCCGAGTATATGCCACAGGAGGACGAGGTGTTTCCGGCTAAGGAGCAGCCACTGCCTGCTGCTGCCTCACCCACTGCTCAGTCACCAGATTATGTTCTAGAGTCCGATCCTGAGGTAGACCCAGAGGAGGATGACGACGAGGACCCTGAGGAGGATCCTGTCGATTATCCTGCCGACGGAGGAGATAACGGTGATGACGAGTATGAGTCATCAGAGGATGATGAGGATGATGATGAGGTTGACATCGAGGCCAATGATGATGAGGAGGAGGAGTACCCAACTCTTGCCGACTCTACGGTTGTTGCTTTACCAACTGCTAATCAGGCCCCATCCGCGGAGGAGACAGAGCCGTTCGAGACCGATGAGTCTGCGGCCACACCGCCACCACACCTTGCATATCGTGTGACAGCTAGGATTTCTATTCCAGCTCCAGTACCTACACCAGTATGGTCTGATGCAGAGGTTGCCAGACTTCTCGCTATATCTACTCCACCATCATCACCGCTCTCCCCATTGTCATCACCACTTCCCCAGATTCCTTCTCTACTACTACCCCCGATACCATCTCCATCACTACCAGTATCACTACCACTACCACTATCATCACCAGTGCTTGTGTTATCTCTATCACCACCTGCTAGTCCTATTCGTCCGTTGGGCTATCGAGCTGCTATGATCCGGCTAAGAACCAAGGCCGCATCTACCTCCTATTCACTACCATTACCACCACCCATCATACTCTCCCACACCAGACCAGATGCACCATCATCAGGGACACCACCTTTGCATTTACTCTCTACTGACCGTAGAGAGGATAGTCCCGAGGTTACCTTACCGCCTTGAAAGATGTTATGTATCGCTCTTGGTCCTTCATACGAGGTCGGAGAGAGCTCGTCTGCTGCTGCTGCTAGACCAGCTGGAGGTCTTAGGGCAGACTATGGTTTTGTTGCCACCATAGATAGGGAGATCATGCGTGATCTAGAAAGAGATGTTGGATATGGGATCACTGACTCTTAGGATGAGATTGTTGAGGCCATACAGGGGACACCAATAGTTACCGATGTGACAGAGCTTAGCCAGAGGATAACAGAGTTTGAGACTAGGGTTAGATAGGATACAGACGAGGTTTATACGAGGTTGGACGATGAGCAGTCTGGGCGACAGCTATTGGCTGGTCGGCTCAACATGTTGTTTAGGGATAGGCGTGCACATGCACGTACTGCTAGACTCATAGAGACTGAGGCTAGGATGTCTAGAGAGGCTTGGGGACGATCTATGGATGCGAGTGATCTTGCGCGTGCAGAGGTTATGTCGCTATGTACCACAGTGTTAGCTCAGCAGTCACAGATTAGAGAGTTACAGTCAGCAGACCGTAGGAGACAGACGGTGATTACAGAGATGCTGGCGGCAGATCACAGGAGGCAGAAGCAGCTCACAGAGGCACTGAAGCTGATAAAGAGACTTCAAACTCAGATGGCAGAGTTCGAGAGACAGCAGGGACCCGCCAAAGGTCCTGCACAGCCAGAGCTACCGGAGGAGGCTGGTAGCAGTTCCTAGATTCTGTTATGGCTAGTTATTTTGTACAGCCTACTAAGTATTACGGGTAACTCCCGGCTAGTATGGCTTTAGGTTGTATATATTCTTTTATCTTGTAACCTAATCGTTGTGATCGTTTTGTATCTGAACCAATCATGTATGTTTTCCAATTATATATGGAATGGTGGTATTATGTCATGTCTATAATCGAATTTGTTGTGAATGAATGTCGATTTGGTTATATCATTATTGATTACAATTCAGTTGTATATTTCACTGTGTGATGTGATCTCACTTTATTTAGCATGCATATGTCATGTCATGGTTATGATTTTATGAAATCTAACGGGTATTAAATTTTCTTATGATTGAAGAAAATGGCACCAAAAAGAACCACGAGGTTAAACACAGCCCCCAAAACAACCAACACCACATCTGTCACTAATGCCCAACTTCAGGCAATGATTGATCAAGGCTTTACTGCCGCTTTGGCAGCACGTGATGCTAACAGAAGTACGAATGGTGATGACAGCCATAATTCGGGAACAGGTGTTAGAAGGACAGAACGAGCTGCTCGTGAATGTACTTACATTGACTTTCTCAAATGTCAACCATTAAACTTCAAAGGCACG
The DNA here is from genome assembly GCA_026074375.1 of Tanacetum coccineum. Classification (NCBI taxonomy): domain Eukaryota; kingdom Viridiplantae; phylum Streptophyta; class Magnoliopsida; order Asterales; family Asteraceae; genus Tanacetum; species Tanacetum coccineum. Next base: position 42,484 of record BQNB010019822.1, on the reverse strand, counting down.
GAAGGAGTTGCCAGTCTATCTTAATGGTTTGAAAGGATGGAGTCTGTTTTCCACATCAGTAGTTGTACAGTTGAGAATCAAGTCAAGTTTGGTACTTGCACTCTTCATTCAGTTGCTTTAACATGGTGGAACACTCATGTCAAGACAGTTGGTCATGATGCCGCTTACGGTATGCCTTGGAAAACACTCATGAAAATGATGACTAACAAATACTGTCCTCGAAATGAGATCAAGAAACTGGAAATGGAGATTTAGGATCTGAAGGTGAAGGGTACCGACTTGACAAGTTATACCCAACGCTTTCAGGAATTGGCTTTGTTGTGCGGGAGGATGTTTTCCGAAGAATCTAATAAAATTGAAAAATATGTCGGTGGCCTTCTCGACATGATTTATGGGAGTGTAGTGGCGTCTAAACCAAAGACAATGCAAGATGCAGTTGAAATTACAACCGAGCTAATGGATAAGAAAATCTGCACATTGTCTGAACGCCAGCAAAGAGTAAAAGGAAGTTTGAGGACACCTTAAGGAACACTCAGAACCAACAACAGAACAAGAGGCAGAACATTGGTCGGGCCTACACTGCAAGGACTGGTGAGAAGAAGCCATACGGGGGATCTAAACCCCTATGCGCTAAATGCAATTATCACCATGACGGTCCATGTGCTCCAAAATGCCACAAATGCAACAAAGTTAGCCATTTTGCCCGTGACTGTAGAAGTACGACAAATGCTAACAATGCTAACCATCAGAGGGGCACTGGGTCGGGTCAGAAGCCTACTTGTTTTGAGTGTGGAGCCCAAGGACACTTCAAGAGGGAATGTCCTAAGCTGAAGAACAACAACAACTGCGGTAACCAAGCTGGAAATGGAAATGCTTCAGTAAAAGTGTATGCGGTAGGCCGTGCAGGGACAAACCCCGACTCCAACGTCGTAACGGGTACGTTCCTTCTAAACAACCGCTATGCTTCTATCTTATTCGATACTGGTGCTGATAGAAGTTTTGTATCCACTGCATTTAGCTCCCAAATTGATATCCCACCAACTGCATTAGATTACTATTATGACGTTGAACTAGCCGACGGGAGGAATTACTTGGGTTGAACATATCCTTAGGGGTTGTAACATGAAATTTACTGAACCACCCATTCAATAGGACTTAATGCCCTGTAGAACTTGGTAGTTTCGAGTATATTGGGAATGGATTGGTTGGTTAAGTACCAAGCAATCATTTTTTGTGTGTGCCGAGAAGATCGTTCGTATCCCTTGGGGAAATGAAACATTAATTGTTCACGGTGACGAAAGCAACCGGGGACACGAGGCTCGTCTGCACATTATCTCGTACTCCAAAATACAAGAATACATGCTAAAAGGATGTCTAGTCTTTTTGGCACATGTTACTACAAAGGAGGTTGAAGACAAGTCGGAGAAGAAGCGACTTGAGGACGTACCAATAGTTTGAGATTTTCCTAAAGTATTTCCTGAGGACTTACCGGGTCTTCCTCCGACTCGACAAGTGAAATTTCGAATTGATTTGGTACCTGGTGCTGCACCTGTAGCACGGGCACCTTATCGATTGGCGCCTTCCGAAATGAAAGAATTGTCAGAGCAACTGAAAGAGCTGTCCGACAAAGGCTTTATAAGACCTAGTTCCTCACCCTGGGGAGCTCCGGTCTTGTTTGTCAAGAAGAAAGACGGATCATTCAGGATGTGCATTGATTACCGGGAATTGAATAAACTAACGGTGAAGAACCGTTATCCACTCCCAAGAATTGATGATTTATTTGATCAGCTTCAAGGGTCGAGTGTCTACTCGAAGATCGACCTAAGGTCGGGTTATCACCAACTGAGGGTTTTATACTTTTTTATCTCGTGGTTGTGTCGTTCTTTTCGCGAGAGAAGACATCCGAAGACCGCTTTCAGAACTCGTTACGGCCATTATGAATTTCAAGTTATGCCATTTGGTTTGACAAACGCACCTGCCATATTCATGGACCTTATGAATCGGGTGTGCAAACCATATTTGGATAAATTCGTAATTGTCTTTATTGATGATATTCTGATATATTCGAAGAACAAGCAAGAACACGAAGAGCACCTTAAGTTAATCTTAGAGTTGCTTAAGAAAGAGGAGTTGTATGCCAAATTTTCCAAGTGTGAATTTTGGATTCCTAAAGTACAGTTCCTCGGTCACGTGATTGATAGCCAGGGTATTCACGTGGACCCTGCCAAGATCGAATCCATTAAAGATTGGGATTCTACTAAGTACAAAAACTGGAGATTCGTTAATTTTTAGGTCTTTCTGGGTATTATGAGATTCAACGTAGGATTTTGAAAGTTGCCCAAACCAATGGACTTAAGCTTCACCTCAGAAGAAGGTCAAGTTTGAGTGGCGGAGTGGACAAACAAGAAACAACGTTCCTGGACTGTTAAAGCAGAAGTTGTGTAGTGACCAATTCTTCTTTACTGAAGGAAGCAAAGATTTTTATGTATATTGCCGCATGCTTTGATCAAAAGTTTGGTTTTTGGCGATGATTTGTTGATGCAAAAAGAGAAGGTAATTGCTTATGCATCACGCCAGCTGAAGATTCATGAGAAGAACTATACGACTCATGATTTGGAACTTGGAGCAGTAGTGTTCGCTCTCAAGATTTGGAGGCCCGGATCGTGTGTGGAAACCAAGAGACGATGTTTCACTGATCATTAGGAGATCTACAAACACATTCTTGATCAGAATGGCTGAATATGAGGCGAGCGTCGTTGGTTAGGAATTTCTTAGTGATTACGATTGCCGAGATTCTTATCACCAGGGGAACTCAAATGTTGTCGCTAACGCTCTTGTGCAGAAGGAACGGAGAGCCACCATTAAGGGTTTCGAGCCTTCGTCATGTAGAGGTTTGAATCTCCCCCAAACAAATTTGTGATGCTTAAAAGGAAAGACGAAAAAACGAGAACTCAGAACGAAGATTTGAAGGCAGTGGTTGAAAATTCTAAAGATTCGAGAAGCTTTAGGACGGAAAAGTTGGAACCCCGCGCGGATGGAACTCTATGCTTCAATGGTAGGAGTTGGTTACCATGTTATGGCGATTTGAAGACTGTGATCATGCACGAGTCCCACGAGTCAAAATACTCTATTCATCCGGGTTTTGATAAGATGTACCAAGACATGAAAAAGCTATATTGGTGCCCAATATGAAGGAACATCGCCACTCTGTTAGCATAATGTTTTGACTTGTGCCAAGGTCAAAGGGCAGAACACTAAAGGCCATCAGGATTGTTGGTAAAGCCGATATACTCTCAATGGAAGTGCGGACAACATCACTAGATTTCGTCACGAAAGCTTCTAAGTCGTCACAAGGCTACGACTTATTTTGGGATTGGTTGACAGGACTCACTAAGTCCGTAATCTTTGTACCGATGAGAGAGACTGATCTGATGGATAAACTTACCAAGGAATGTACCTATATGGGTGGTCACGAAGGCATTGTAATACCTCTCTCGATTATTTCGTGATCGTGACTTAGGTTGCATCAAATTTCGGATGTCACTTCAGATTGCTTTGGGTTACTAGTTGGATATGAGTACTGCGTACCATCCACAAACAGACGGACAAAGCGAGAGGACTATTCAAACTCTCGAGGATATGTTGCGTGCTTGTGCAATCAACTTTGAAAAGGGTTGGGTTAACCATTTTCCATTAGTCGAGTTCTCATATAACAATAGATATCACGCAAGCATCAAGGCTGCACCATTTGAAAAGCCACTTTACGGTTCGAAAGTGTCGTTCACCGTTTGTTGGGTTGAGGTTGTGAAGAAGTTCAACTTACTGGTCCGAAATAGTGCATGAAACAATGAGAAGATCGTTCTAATCAGCAGAGAATGCAAGATGCTCACGATCGACTCAAAAGAGTTACGCCGGATTTTTAAGCGAGGTAAACCCGAGGGATATTTAGTTTGGGGATAACGTTAGCTTAAAGTTTTGGCCTTGGAAGGGGTCTCGTAACATTTTGGCAAAACGGGGGAAGTTGAACTCTAGGTAACGTTGGACCGTTCGAGGCTGTTGGAAAGGTTGGATACGTTGCATACAAGCTTGAGCTGCCGCAAGAGCTGAGAGGGTACAAAATACTTTTTCATGTTTATCCAACTTGAAAAAGTTGCCATGCGAGATCAATAAGCCGTTCGTGGAGGGACTACATTTTGATGACAAGCTTCAATTTGACGAGGAGCGGGGAGGAATATTATGGACCGTGAGTTAGTTAAACGGTTAAAGCGAAGCTGCATCACTAGTCAAGGTCGATGGAACTCTCAGGAGGGTCCTGAGTTCATACATGGGAACGCGAGAGATCAATTAAGGAGAAATATACATACCTCTTCAACGACCGCATCATCGTCAGTGACGAGTGTTTAGCCTTGAGGACAAGCTCATCTTAACAGGGGGGAGAGATTAACACCTAGTGTTTTTAGGGCTCATTGACGTACGTCAATTAAATTTCACTATGTATTTTTAGTATTGGTACGCATTTTGCTTTAATGTAAGCGTTAAGTTAAATCGCGTAAGCTAAAATTTATCATTCAATGTAAACGGGCATCAAACAATTAAATGTTTACATCAAGCAAGTGTTAAGTAATTATTTTGAGGATAATTATTAACTTTGTTCATTTTATTTTTATTGGTTCGTTAAAGTGATTACGTTTCGCGATAAAATACGTTTAGGCATACCCGGAACCACCAAAACTTTTCTATGCTTCAAAAATACCCACTTTTATACCCAATACCCAAAATTTACTAAATATTATCATACATATGCATATAGGGCCGGGATTTAAGAGATGGTCAAGAATTATTCTAAAATAATCTACTTCTTGTTTTATGGGATGATATTAATTAGGGAAACAAAAGACTTACAACTTACTAACCCTAATAGTGTAAGACCATACCAAGACCAAAATAATTCCTATTTTCCTTTTTTACTAAGTCTTTTATGCATATAAGTCTTGCACCTTTCAAGACGATATCTTCATACACTTCAAACACTTACAAAAAAAAATCAAACTTTATCTCTCTACTTTCTCTCTGAGAGATATGATATATACGGATCAAACACCCTTTTAGATAAATCTTTAGCGTGATTTTTTCCAAGGCAATACACACTCTACATCATATCTAAGATGTCTTATGTTGGTTTGCAAGGGTTGGTTAGGGTTACCAAGTATGGAAGCTAGTATCTGCAAAGTTAGGTTTCACTTTACGGAATTAGGGTTTTCAAGTCTAGCAAGTTAGGTTGTTGCTTAATAGGATTTACCTTTTGTTGATCATCATCACACATCTCACTAAGGTTACCTAAAACCCTTTATGTCTTTACATTTATCATTTTATGTGTGTATATGTTCTTTATAGCAAAAATCACCATTTAGGACTTTTAAACATGTAAACAGCAGTTTTTACTTGGATCCATACATTTTGTACACTTTTTCTATGTTTATGTGATTTGGTTATATCATGATATGAATGGTATTATAAGTATTGTAACATGTTGTTAAGTGTTAAAAATGTTAAATGTATAAACTAGAAAGTAAGTACTTAAGGAAAGTTATTGATTTCATGTGATGTTATGACTTGTTGATCTTGATTCATGGACTCATGTGGAATATGATGGACAAATGGACCACTATTATATGTTAAGAACATTATTATATTTAAGAATATGGAAGACTTGTGGTCGTTTACTAAATAATAGTATATAAAAACAAGAGTTATACAAATAAACTCAAAAAGATATTTAAGGGCTGTTTTGGCATGAATTTTTAGGCAAGAATTTTATATTTTATAAACATACTACATCTCATGACGATTCCAAAAAGGTATGAAACTGAAAACGGGTTTAATACGAAATAAGATACGTAGTTCCTGGTTTTACGATAATAAACGGAGTTATAAATAGATTTTTTAAAAAATTGTGATAAAAATTCTACAAACAGTATAGGTTTGATATTGTTATTAATTCACACATATTTTTAGAAATTCCTAACAATAAGAAAACGTTAATTTCTTCGAAATTAAAATCGAAGGAAAAGAAGTATGTATACGCGAGTTTTATTATTACTTAAAATGTATAAAAATACTTTTATAAAACTATTTTTATAAAATTTACTGTTCATCTCAGGAACATTTGTTTTTGTAAACCTCATAAATAAATAGAACTTTCAATTACGAGATCGTGCTCGAAAGAATTACTAAAAACGGAGCTAAAACGAATAAAATACGGCGTTTACGATAATTAAAGTTTATAAAAGTAATTTTATAAACTATGAACCAGTAAAATTTAATATTCATGACAGAAACATATATTTGAAACCTCAAATAAATTGATTAGAACCTTTCAATAACGACAGACCTACTGAAAGAATCGCTAAAATCGAGCTATAACGAATAAAATACGACATTTACGGGTTTTACGTTAATTAAAGTTATAAAAATAAGTTTATAACTGTTTAGGAAACGTTAAAAAACATATTCATCAGAGGACATCGAATGAAATACCAATATTTCATATTTTGATACGGCGTCTTAATACGAAAGCGTGGACATAGAACCGCAAAGAAACAGACTTGAAACGTGAAAGTTATGTCATTTTTACCAAAGGTATATTTATAAACGTTTTAACTTTATAAATATGATTTCACTAAAACAATTAGATGGTGATTAGCTATATAGAATTATATATGGTAGTAGTTACCCAATGTGATTAGTACTTATACGACCTATATTGGATTAGGTTGCATTCGATCATTACCGTGACTCATTTTATGTGATATACTTGATATATGCTCACTCAAGGTGAGTTCATAGCCCCACGTTTTACATGATTTTGTTTTATAAGTTTTTGGGGTGAGAAACATGCATATTTTTACAATTGGACACAAGTAGTTAAGTTTTACATTATGATTACGTGTTGCCTAAGTAGCGATAACCCTAGTTGAGCCCATTATCATGAACTGTCAGTTACTGGATTGTGAGCGCGAATGTTATGAATAGATCTATTGGGATTGACATCCCCGTTCGGGTGATTAGCTATCACTAGGCAAACGAACGTATACCATGTCGAACATAGGGATTGTTGCGGGTTTAGAACATTCATCACGGGCAATGTAGCCATTTATATGATAGTCCTTTTGTCAAGATTTGGTCATGAGTTAGGGCAACATAATTACATTTACTCTGATGTCTTGCATCTGTTGCTATTATCATACACTTGGGAAATTCTTATGGGTCCTACAATATTCCGATTTATCAAAAACCTATGAATTCACCAACATTTTGTTGAACGGTTTTTAAAGCAAGGGTTTTGCAGGCCGAGGATCAAAATTTTTTACGCTCGAGGTGCAAGGGATACCATTGGTGGTTTTGATTTGATTTCATGCATTAAAGATTTGTGCAATATCATTTTGTATATCTGTTATGGGGTAGAAATCTTTGTATTTTGAACAAGTGAACAAGTGAAGCTTCGGGCTTATGTAACAAATACTTTGTTAAATCCAATGTAATGGTTTTAAACGACTTTTTGGTCGTTCTATATATATCTTGTGTTATTGATCTATGAAGTAACACGCCCCGGACCCTTATTTCGCTGCGACCCAATTTGGGGGTGTTACATGGAGAGGGTGTTGCTCATTTTATTTTCATTTAATGTGTAGCTATTTTTTCTTTGTTACTTTCTCTCTCCAACTCATCTCTCTCTCCCTCTCTAGTTCTTCCTTTTAATTTCGTGTGTGTGTGTGTGTATGATAAGTCTATCATGTGGTATCAAGAGCCAAGGTTGGGTTTAGTGGTTTAGTTGTGGTTGTTTGAGCTTATTCGTGCTTATTGGGCTTATTATTCTCACGACTTATTGTTTATTTGGTTTATCCTCAAACTTTCTCAATATCAAAAACAATTGTCACGTTTTTTCTACTTAGGAATTAAGGTTCATGTTTTTTTCTTATTTTCTTATTTCTATTTATTTCTTTCTTTATCAAACAGTAAGGGTGCGTTCAAGTTTGTCAAGAAAAAGTAGTTTTTTTACAATACTAAAACCAGCAAGGATGCGTTTCTTTATCAACCGGTAAAACCCTCATATACAGTTTGTTGTGTTTGGTTTCGTGGCATATTTTCTTGGTTATCAACTCCATATATAGCTTATATTAGAGCCTACGACAACATGTGCTTATTTGTTAGCTTTTAGGTTTAAGCTTATTCTTATTTTCTAGCTTATTATAGTTAGTTCTTTTCGTGGCTTATTCTCGGGGTAACCAATCTTATTGTAGTGTTAAGGTAGCTTGTTTGAAGTGCTTATTTCTGGGTTACGTTGCTTATTTTTGAGCTTTTTTGTGTGGTCCATGGTTTGAAACACAAAGGAGACACAGATCCATCTTTCTCGCTACAAGGACAATTTGTGTTTTCTTTGTATTGCAAACGGACAAGTATTTTTTGTTTGTTTTGTGAGGCGAAGTAAGCCAAGTAGCAATTTGTATTCTTGTATAGAAGTTTGACAATGTGGTCCTAAACCTTGACGGTGACACATTAGGTAGTGGTATGTTTGTTTGTGTAGCGGATTGACAAAACTTATGGCGGTTTGCTTGTTTATTAAGCAGGGGTTTACTAAACTGCTATACATAGCGGTTTACTATTATAGGGGTAGTGGTTTACTATATCTTGGTCCTTCATAAATGTTACTCTGCCAAATTTTCCACTTGGTAGCGGTTTGGTTATTTTTCAAGGTGGCGGATTGGTGAAACTTACTTGGCAGGGGTTTAGCAAAGCCTTTTGAGATATCGGTTTGGTACATTTAAACTGCCAACGGTTTGACGCAAATAAGGCAGCAGTTTGTTGAATTTTTCTGGCAGCGGTTTGAGTCAAATTTAAGCAGCGGTTTGAATCCAATTATAATCAGCGGTTTTACATCTTAAAAAGTCGCACGCGGTTTGTTATCTTTTCAAAGGTAGCAGTTTATAATATTGGGAGCGGTTTGGGATGTAAATTTTATAGCAAATTTTAAGCAGCTGTTTGCCAAGATTGGTAAGCCAGCGATTTGTTAATTTTGGTGGCGGTTTGTCTACTCATTTCAGACAGTGGTTTGTCTTATATAAGCAGCAGTTTGGTACATTTCTTGCCAGCAGTTTGAGCCAAGCTTAAGGTGGCGGTTTGGTATATGCTTGGCAGCGATTTGACTGAGAATTCTTGGCAGAGGTTTGCTAAATTCTTAGCAAAGGTTTGGACAAACTTAATACTTTAACAAACATCTGTGACAAACAAACTTGGACTTTTAACATTCAAGGACTTACATTTCAAACTTGGACTTAACAAACAATTAACTTTACAACAACAAACCCTAACATCAAACAATCATCATTTCATGGTTTCTTCTTGACTTTGTAAAATCCCGTAAAAGTTTATTCTTTTTAGGTTTAAGTCATAGAGTTGTAAAATCCCGTGAAATCCCAAGGACTTTAATCAAAAGCAAATCATAATAACTAATCACTAAAACGATCCTACCTTATCATTTCACATCACTCTTGCAATGTCAACTTAACAAGACATTTATGCAGCTGGTTTCAAAAACCGTCCTCCTATGCTTAACAAAGAGAACTATGTTCTATGGTCGTCTCGTCTTCTTTGTTATGCTAAGAGCAAACCAAATAGAAAGTTAATCTACAATTTCATTATGAATGGTCCATATGTCAGACGAATGATTCCTGAACCAGGTGATGCAGACCAAGAAGTTCTTGTCAATGAAACCTTTCATGAGCAGACACATGATGAACTCATTAAGAAGGAGCTTAAACAGGTAGAAGATGATGATCAAGCCATTCAGACTATACTTCTTGGTCTTCCTGAAGACATCTATACTGTTGTTGATAGCTGTGATACTGCTTAGGAAATCTAGTTACGCGTGCAACAAATGATGAAAGGTTCTAATATTGGAACTCAAGAGAAGAAGGCTAAGTTGTTTAATGAATGGGAAAGGTTTGCTTCCACTGACAGGGAATCTATTGAGTCTTACTATCATCGTTTCTCAAAGTTGATGAATGATTTCAAGAGAAACAAACACTTTCCAGAAAAGATTGCTAGTAATCTCAAGTTCCTAAACAACTTACAACCTGAATGGAGTCGACATGTTACCATTGTTCATCAAACAAAGGACTTGCATATAGCAGATTACACTTAGTTGTATGATTTCTTAAAATACAATCAAAAGGAGGTAGATGATCTAAGAGCAGAACGACTTGCAAAAATACAAGATCCTTTAGCACTCATGGCAAATTCCAACAATCCTTTCAACTATACAGTGTTTCATCCAGATCTACCATCATCAAGTACCTACATACAACAACCACAATCCAACAACAACTATAAATCACAACCGTTATTCAACTAGAACTACATGCAATAACCAATACCAAATCCCAAGGACATTACAGATCCCACAACTGCAATGAACATAGCACTTGTTCTAATGGTTAAGGAATTTAAACTAAACTACTCAACACCAACCAATAACAACTAGAGAATTTCATCAAACCCTCGTAATAGGAGGATTGCTCAGCCGGGTATGAATTTGGGTCAAGATAATCAGATGCAGATGGTTGGAGGAAATAGGGGAATCAGTTTAGACAGTATGTTGGGCAGAATGTTGGGAATCAGGTTGTTCAGAATGCAGTTCAAAATTCGGGTGTTCAGAATGTTGGAAATCATAATAGGCTAATTATTGTTCCGGGTATTGCTAATCAGAATGGGAATGGCAATGTTGTAGCAGCACGGGCTGAGGGTAATGCAAATGGGAATAATGGTAATCAGATAAGGTGTTACAACTTCAAAGGATTGGGTCATCTTGCTAGGAACTATACAGTCAGGCCACGGAGAAGGGATGCTGCTTATCTTCAAACTCAGTTGCTGATTGCTCAAAAGGAAGAAGCAGGAATCCAACTATAAGCTAAAGAGTTTGCTTGATGGCTGCTGCAGCAGATCTTGATGAGATTAAGGAAGTCAATGAAAACTGCATTTTGATGGCTAATTTGCAGCAAGCATCGACATCGGGTACTTAGTTTGACAAAGCTCCCATTTATGACTCAGACAGATCAGCTGAGGTACAACTCTATGACAATTGCTATCATAATGAGATATTTAATATGTTTACTTAAGAGGAGCAGTATACTGAGCTACTCGAGTCCATTCCTGAACCACACCAAGTATAACAGAATAATAGTAATGTTATTTTTGAGGTTTCTGGTATGGAACAAGAGGGGGAACAACAGAACAACATCATGCAACTATTGAGGAAACACGTGCTTATTTTGAATCATTATATAATAATTTGGCAATTAAAGTTGAGAAAGTCAACACGGTCAATCGCAAGTTAAGAGAAGCTAATGATGATCTGACCACTGAGCTTGCTAGGTATAAAAATCAAGAAAAGTGTTTTGAAATTAGTCAAGAAAAATATGACAAATTTGAAAGGTTTTATCAAAATATGACAAACTTGAAAAGTGTTTTGAAGTGCTTTCTAAGAATAAGAAACATATGTCATCTAAATGTAATAACATTAAGCTTGCTATTCGGAATGATAAATATGAAGTTGTTTGTGCTATGTGTAAGCAATGTTTAAATACTACTAATCATGATTGTAACATTTCTCATTTTCAGGTTATTTACGACTTTAATAAATTTCATTATTTATTTTTAGAGTTATTATCGTATAGTTAAATCGCGTAAACTAAAAATCAACGTTCAATGTAAACAGACATCAAACAAATTAAAGTTTACATCAAGGCAAACTCGTTTTACACACGGAATTAGAAATGGCTTTGGGTTATTTCAAAATCATTTTATCTCAAGCAAGCTCTGAAGAAGAGAAAACTGAGTTTGTTAAGGTCAAAGTATCTATTAGAAAAGCATGATCTCCTGTGTGTATGATTCGGCAGGAGACACTGCACTCGCTCAGGAGTCGCTTAAAAATGAAAACAATTGAACAAGAAATAAAACGGCAATTTATACAAAGATTAATCATTCTTTCGGGGGTTTTGTTTCGTCAAACGGCCAAAGGCACGTGAAGAGGTACATTTTTCATATACTTCAAATCAGGCAATGTTTCTAACACGTTTTCAATACCAAATGAGAGTTTCAGATGTTACTACACCAAGTGTTGCACGAATTTTCTAAATGAAGGTAAATAGCACCATTGTAACTCTTCATCGTTTGTAAATGAAATAATGACTTTGGATATACACATTGTAGTCTTTATTTACCAGAGATTTACAAAATTGTAAGATGAATTGTCCTAGCGTTAACCATGTTGACGATAGATGCCTAATTTCAAAATACATTTTTGAAAGACGCAGCCATTTGTTCGAGATTCCAATCTCTTACAAAAAGAAAGCTGGTTGAACTCTCTTGCTTAGCACAAGGCATTCTAGTATTGGAAGTGAGCGTCTCTTGAGAGCAGTCTGTCAGTCAGGAATTTTATGTCTATTGTGCAATTAATTATGTTGTTGCTTTAAGCAAATCTCCAATGAGCTTGATCGTACAAAGAACGTTTTGGAAATTGTTATCATTATAAATGAGGTATGAGTATGCTTAACTTTCGGATAGATTGGTACAAAATAATGTGTATATGATAAAATTTCGTTCGATAATGCTTATAATGGCATGCAACTAAAGATCGAAAGGTTGCAAGCTTGTTGGGAGATCCATAGGGTAAAAGTAAGGTGAACTTATTGTGTTTCAGGATACAACTTATTCTTCGCATCAGAAATGTAAATGAGAAACGTAGATTTGGAGTATCAGGTTCGGAATTATGAAAAAGAAGATGCTCATTTTAAGATCTGCATACAAGGAACATGTTTGACAACTTTTTAATGCTGACACGGGCTCAATACGAAATGATAATTGTATCTTTTACAAAATAAATGGACATGACACGATTTATGTAAATGCCTAAGCTTTGAGCCAGTTATTTGTTAAGGGTTTAGACAAAAGGAACACCACCAATTGGTACGATACGAATACTATATTTGCAAAATCAATCAACCGTGAGGGAATACAGTGTTTGCAATCTTTAAGAAACTGTCTGTTGTAAGACCATAACCAAGGCATTTTCTATCTAAACGTCTAATATTTTTTAAAAAAAAAATAAAAAATCTCGAGTACCTCAAAAGGCGGTAAGTCCAAAAGATTTGTAAATCCAGTCTATTCAATTTCTCCAGGTTCTTTCCTATCCAAAGAATTAAAGGTTGCAGAAAATGATAAAGTGATTGCCCCTGGAATGTTTAGGATTAATCCTTTTAAGAACTCTAGGGACGAAAAGTTTGTGCCTAACAAACCAACTAAAGCAAGTGTTAGGACAAATCCGATCACTGTTTCACAACCTCATGTCATCACTAAGAAAGTTGTTAATTCTAACTCAAATGGTTTCTCTTCTACAGGAGTAGACATCACTACTAAAACCAGAAGACCACAGCCTAGGAGCAATACAAAGAATGATAGGGTCCCTTATGCGTCTAAGAGGAGTCGTATCTAAAATAAAGAAGTTGAAGTAGAAGAACACCATAGGAATTTACTGCTTTCTAATAATAAGAAACATATGTCATGTGAATGTAATAACGTTAAGCTTGCTATTAGAAAAGATAAATCTAAAATTAGTTGTGCTATGTGTAAGCAATGTTTAATTACTACAAATCATGATGTGTGTGTTCTTAATTATGTGAATGGCATGAATTCTTATGGTAAGAAACAAAAGGCAAATGTTTCTAATATTGCAAATCAAACGAAACATATGCCACAGGTCAAGAAACCTAAGAAGGTAGGGTTCTCTGATTGATACTTGATTTCACATACGCCTAGTAAACCTAGACATGTGCCTTAGGTAGGTTGGTCCAACAATAGATGAATTTTTTAACCTGTGTGGAAAATTAATTAGATCCAGTGACTCTGAATGTAAGTCTGGCACCTCTGTGTGTAATGCATGTACCTCTAACCCTCAGGAACCTATAATCAAATGGTTTCCAAATTCCACCTTTTCTCTTGGCAGGTTATCCAAATATGTTTATGGTGCGTCGACTCGGGTTGTTTCAAGCATATGACTAAGAATCTAAAGCTTCTCATCAATTTCGTCTGGAAGTTTTTGGGAACCGTTCGCTTTCGAAATGATCATGTTGCTGCAATTATGGGTTTCGGTGATCTTCAATGGGGAAATATTTTGATCACCATGGTTTATTTCGTTAAGGGCTTAGGGCACAACTTTTTCTCGGTTGGGCAGTTTTGTGATTCAAATCTAGAGGTCGCTTTTAAAAGAAACACGTGTTTCGTCAGAAATCTTGAAGGAGTTGATTTGTTAAAAGAAATTCCCACACAATCCTTTTCAACACATCAATCTCAGTGTTATGGCTTATGCACCTCACCTATTGGCCTCCCATGGATTCGGGCTATTATACATGTCGTTGGTTATGGCATCATCGTTTTTACCTACTCAATCGACACCTATTATTGACAATTGCAATATTGATCTCGTTATTGGTCTTCTAAAATTCTACAAATACCATAAAGAACATCTTTTTCCCTCATTGTGATCATCAGGAAAATGCAATAGGGGCATATCACCCACCCAAAAAGTTCCACAAATTCTATGCAGAGGTTACTACATTCTTTTTTGGATTTGTGCTGGTCATTTGAATAGCAAGCTTAATGGAAAGCGGTATGTTCTGGTGATTGTGGATGACTACTCTCGTTACACTTGGGTACTCTTCCTAAGATCTAAAGATGAAGCACCAGAGGAGATTAAAACCTTTCTCAAGAAAATTACAGTTCTACTATAAGCTCCAGTCATTATTGTAAGAACGGACAACGGCACAGAATTCAAGAACCAAGTGCTTTAAGAATACTTTAATAGCGTTGGCATATCTCACCAAGCATCTTTGGTCCGTATCCCTCAACAAAAAGGAGTAGTGAAACGAAGAAACCGCACGCTAGTGGAGGCTGCTAGAACAATGTTGATCTTTTCTCGTGCACCGTTATTCTTATGGACTGAAGCAATTGCTACTGCGTGCTACACTTAAAACCACTCCATCATTCACCTTCAATTTGACAAAACACCATACGAGCTTATTTAATGGGAGAATCCAGTATCTCCTTTCTGTTTGTATTGGGGCTCTCTGCTATCCCAAGAATGATCGTGAAGATATTAGGTGCTGGTGAAAAGGTGATATTGCTTTTTCATTGGTTATTCTGCTATTCCTATGCTTTACAGAGTTTAGCAAACGATGGACAAAGAATATCATTTGAGACAATAATGTGACATTTGATGAGCTTTCAGCATAAAGGCTTTTAAACAAAGAGTTAATAACCCGGGCTTCAATGTTATGACTTTATAGACAGATCAGTTCAGGATACGATCTTAACTTATGCTCCATCTATACAATAATTACTCAACAATCCAATGAATGGTGAATTGGATTTACTGTTCTAAGCTATGTATGATGATCATATTGGGTGTTGGATCAACGTCATCTGCTCTAACGAACTATTTATGGCTGCTCAGCACTCAAGTTCTTTAGAATCCAACGACAAACTTTAACAAACAACAGACAACCGCACCGACACCAACAAAATTTTATCCTCTCTAGATACAAATTATCCAAACAATTCTAAGGATGTTGACAAGTCGAAACACATAAATCAACATGTTCAACATAAACCCGCAACATTTACTGGTAACATTTGTTCCGATTGCTATGTTCGATGGACAATACGTTTGTAAATTCTTTTGCTAACTCCATCACAAGTGTTTGCTGAGTCATAATCTTTACAATATGGGGATCCATCAAACATGCATCGTTTTACTAACCATACCCTTATGAATATCTAGGGACTAAGGAGCACCCTTTGAACAGTGATAGGAGAAACCCTCACGCCAGTTTGGACAAAGGAATCATACTCGATAAGATGGTGACATGTGGCAGTAATGCATTAACTTATGAGCATATGAACCAAAGAACTATCAAGAGCTTATGGTCCGACCATTGCATGGAATTAAATCAATACAGAAGAGATTTCTTCAGTTCATAAGGCTTGATGTTTGGGGAGTGTTAGTTCCTCCTTAGGTAATATCATATATCCAATTACTTAAATGTTCATTCTATTAACAAGACATGCTGAGAGAACAAAGGTCTTCTCGAAACAAGAACGTCCTAGTTGTGAGAGGGTACCGCCAAGAGGAAAGAATAGATTTCGAAGAATCCTTCGCTTCGGTTGCTAGAATGGAAGCTATCAGGATATTTTTGGCAAATGATGCACACAAATCGTTCACTGTGTTTCAAATGGATGTGAAAACTGCCTTTATTGCATGGTACGCTAAAAGAAGACATGTACGTATGTCAACGTGAAGGTTTCATCGATGCTGATCATCCAAGCCATGTATACAAGTTAAAGAAGGCACTATATGGGTTAAAGCAAGCACCAAAGGCATTGTACGATGAATCGTCAACATTTCTCCTACAGAATCACTTCTTTAAAGCACCATTGATCCAACGTTGTTTATAAGATGCTTCGACGATGACATCTTAATGGTACAGGTCTATGTTGGTGATATTATCTTTGGTTCTTCACACCCTTGGTATACCACAACTCTATTCTCTACAATCATGAAAAGCCGATTTGAAATTTTTCGATGGGGGAAATAACATTTTTACTTGGTTTAAGACAGTTAACCAATCCCTTGTGGAATCTTCATAAAACCTGTCCAACTTCGTGTTAGAATCCTTAAAAAATATGGATGAAATCATGTGATCGCATTAGTACTCCATTGGAGATCAAAGAAGAAACCAAAAAAAATTGGGGGGCTTGGACCTATATCTAAATAGGTCTCTAGTCGAGGCAATGATATATATAGACATGATTGGATGCCCTAATGTATCTTAGTAAAGCAAGACCGGACATTTGTAACATTGCTACTTGTTTTTGTGCTTGGTAACAGGCTAAGCCAACCGAGTAATACCTCAAGGATGTTTTTAAAGTTCTTTCGTTATCTCTGGGGAACGTTAATATGGGTTCTCTGTTATTCAGAGGGATTTCTGGCTTCTATTATATCATTCGGTATTTTCAGATGTTGATTTGCGGGATGTAAGACACCTTAGAGTACTCCAGGTGAGCGCTTATTTATAGGCCAAAAGTTGGATTAGATGGTCTTAATGAAACAAGATTGTACGGCTATGTCATCGCAGAAGCAGATTATGTGTGTCTATCTGATTGTTGTGCCCAAGTCATTTGGTATGCCGGACATCAGTTAACGGATTATGGATTTCACATTCAATCAAGATTCCAATTATTGTGATTCATAATCAGCCATGCCATATTCTGCAACCCGATCCAAAACTCAAGAACGAAACTCATCGCTGTCCGCTACCATTTCATAAAGGCGCACGTGGAAAAGGGTACGATTGAATTGTATTTTGTCAAGACGGATTACCACTGGCCAGACCTCAGTCTCCCAATAGCTCTTCCAGTAAACTGATTCTACTATTTGGTTAGTAGCCCATGGTCTGCCGCAGTTTATCCTATCAGGAACTTGAGCGTCTTGGCCAAAATCCACTGTATTCTTTGTTTATATTTAATCTGGAAAACAAATTTTATAAAATTATAAAAAATATAAAAGCAAAATTACAATATCAAAAAATTTCAAAATATACAAAAATATCTTCTCCGACATGTCTCGCGATAATCGATAACACATTCTGCGCCACCTTGAATTATTGATTAATTATTAACAGGGTGATTAAATGAAGTTTGTGCGAGGCTTAAATAGCTTTCAAACACATGTCTTTCAACTTTCTATCTACGACTTCTAAGTTAAATGTCAATGCTTAGGATCAGTTCTAATGAATAGTAAATGTTCACTTATGTACATTTATCCTAAACAACGAGAAGTTCATATCTTCTTGGGTCTTGGAAGCTCATTGTCATACAAACATTCAAAGTTTGTATTTGCTCAAGAATGAAGTACTAAGGAAAATGATAATTAACTATGTTAAATTGACATCATTTTCTGTTGAGAACAATTTTTCAAAATATTTTCAAAAAGAAATTTTTTCAAATTCTTTTAAAATTGTGTGCTCAACACACTCCCACTCTAAGTTTTCACTCTATTCTATAATTAAGGGGGAGTATTATAATTAGTTCATTCTGCATGCACTCCTGTTCTCCCAAGACTTAGGTAGACTCATGTGAATTTCGGTCTTTAAACTTGTTTTTTTATTAACTAATATTCAAGAATAATTTGTCACAACATATGCAATTAGTGAGGGGGAGAAATAATGATTAATTAATATGAATCATAGATTATATAACGGATACGATATTTCTAATCTTATGAGTGACGTTCCCTAAATCGAATTGTGCAAAATTCCCTTCAATTATATGGTGCCATATGTGGAGCGAGCTTTTTTGTAACTCACGGAAACCTATCAATGTTTATATATGTTTCTCTGACAGTTGATTGATTTTTATTGATGATTAATATTATCGATTTGATTTGTGTATTTAGAGATATTTTGTTTTGAATTTTTGCGTATTATGGGATAAAACTATATTGACGAAAAGCTAAATAAGGATATTTTTTAATAAAAAATCATGAATGTTTTTTCAACGGATTTGCATCTTCATTAACGAAAATTTTGGTTGTTGCAAAATGTTGTGGTTGCAAAACATTGCGGTTGCAAAATTTACCATTGCAAAACGTTGCGGTTTCAAAATATAGCCGTTGCAAATATGTTGATGCAAAAAATATTCGTTGTTAAATTGTAGGAAAATGTCTTCGTTGCAAAAATAGTATGTATTTCCAACAAATTATCTTTTGTTGCAAAACGGTTGCAAAAAGTTTTATGCCTGTTGCAATTCGGTTGCAAATAAAATTTGCATGGAGCCTTTTTGCAATAGTCGGATTTCGTTGCATTTCTGTTGCAAATAGCCTTTTGCAACGGATTTGCATCGTATTTGAACGGTTGCATTAGCCTGTTTGTGTGGTAGTGGTACTGAAGGGGTTGAAGAATAAAAAAGAATTGTACAGATAAAGGGTGAAAAAAAAGAAGCCCTCCATACACCTAGGCAAAAACCGAGTCAATACATCTGCTGTCAGAATCACAATGATGATTGTTGACATTGAAGACTGTCATCATAGACCCAATGATGCAATGCACAACCCTCCTTAGCTATTCAGAATCTCTCAAAAAAGTTATGTTTCATTTCTCACGGAGATCAACACGTTTCTATCGACTTTCTCATTCTGAGATCATTGATATTGAAAAGGTGGAAGTCCGCTCCAGCCTCCGATTACTAAATAATAAATGTGCACTTATAGACTCTAGAGCCAACGAGATCCATCAAAAATCTCACTAGGACACAAATTCCAATATACAAAATGTCGTACGTCATTATACAACATTTGGTATCAAAGAGTCCTACGCATTATCCTTGTGATAATTGCCAGAACATTCACAGTGATACTCTTTAGTAAACACAGTGATGAATGGAAATCCTGCTTGAGCCAACATCAAACAAGCTCTTGGTAGGTGACTTGCGAGATTTTATACGAATCAAGCTTGTGTCAACTGGTTATCAATTTTGGTCCAGTATATGAATTGATGACTCGATCAGAAAGATAGTAACTATCTGATTCACTCTTACCGTGTTGTCTGCTTTGAGACGCTCTGGTAACGAGAACGGCTAGTACAGCTGCGAAACCGTGCTAAGGAGATTCTTATGAATTCTACCTGATCACAGGCAGTATTTATACTGATTAACGGGGAACCGTGGTTATTATAATCGTATTTGATAAAGTGACAAAGACACTTTTGTCTATGTATGTTTATCACTAACCTATACTTGCAGGTTTCCTAGCGGTAGCAGCTTCTAGTCCACGTCGAGTCAAGATTCAAGACCTCATGCTCAATCGACAAAGATAAATACATAATGAAAGCTCAAGCACATATGTCAAAGTCTTCTGTAATCTCTGATGTACAAACACTCCCTCAAAAGAGCATTTTCGACACGATTGTCGGACAATAACAAAGATATATCTCACAAGTGGGTCAAGTACTAATCCTACCATGATGTGGTACAAGTAATCATGGTAAAGGAAAAATTGAGGGAGATTGTTAGCAAGCTTTCAAGACCTTGAGCATGAGGGTGGAGACACAAGATCGCAAGGAGGCATAAAGATTCAAGGATAAAGATTTAGAGATCTCAGTAGTCAAGAAAAATCAAGGCCAAAGACCACGATATCAGTATTTTGTCAAAGTATATCAAGTTAAAGATCAAGATCCATGATCACAAGCATTCAAAATGAACTTCAAAAAGAAATCCCAAGACAACAAGGTTCCAAGACTCAAGACGTCACAAGAACCCTTATGTGCAATGACCACCCCTTAAGAGGGGATTGTTAGACCTAGTTTTATGTAAAGTGATGATCATTAAGATTCATGAACCTTGTATTAGTCTAGTAAATGTTTTCGGGAATTCTATAAGCTAATTGGGCCTAGTTACGGGCTTTAAAGCCCATTAGTTACCAAGCCTAGCCTTGAAAGCCCACTTAAACTCAAGGCTAGCCCAAGTACTCTACTATATAAAGATATGTCCTCATGTGAAGAGGGTGTTGCTCCTTTGTTTTCTTTTAATGTATAGCCATTTTTTTTTGTTATTTCTCTCTTTAAACATCTCTCTCTAGTTCTTCCTTTTAATTTTGCGCGTGTGTGTGTGTGATGTGATAAGTGTAATATCATGTTTTAGGAATTTAATTATATCCAATTTTAATTTTTCAACTAGGCCTAAAATTGGTTTACCTCCAATTTCACCCCTTAGTTTTTGATCGCCTATCGATGACTCAACCATGATGGCCAAGTTTCCTGTGTTTTAAAACATGCATGTTATTACATCATTTTAACACGAAAAATACCAATCCATTTTATGGATCCTTTGGCGTTTCCGTAATAACTATAAATGAAGCTTTTTTTTTAACGGCAATGAGAATTATATAAAAACGACACCTAGCAAGATGCTAGTTAAAAGGGAACCACAATTACAACAAACAAAGGAGAGTGTTTAGGGGGGTCGTTACACCACTCGATCCAATTGCAAAAAGGCTTATGCCTGATTGAGATCCAATTATGATAAAAGCTTGATATCACTTAAGATAAGGTTTTTGTTTGGTCTTTTTGACTCGAAGACATGCATGCATGTACAATATAGACCACTGCATGAAAATAAAGAGAAGCTTAGGGGGCTGACGGCATGTTAGTGTGATTCACCAAACAGATCAAATTCGTAATGTTTGGGAAATGGTGTTTGTCAATGCTCCACTAGACCACTACTTAAAAATATTCGACCAGGGTATCAACCGCTACTTGCCTACTTTGTAATGAGTGAAAATGTGAAGCTCCTATTCAATTTTATCATCACAAAATGGGTAAAATAAAAACCCATGAAGAGCTATACAAACGTAATATAGGTGTACTTATCATAACATTTAAAACCAATTTCTTAATTATAGTTTTGGATTGAATATATATAACATCATCCTTCTTGGCACTTTGTCTTCAGACTCATGACCGTCTTTGAGGGTGTGCAAGGTGAACGACGGCACATGGCCTTAAAAACTTTAAGGGCTCTGAAATTTATCCCGTTAATAATTATATGCATGTGTACATATATTTTTCTCGAAGAAAAATGTATTTAGATGAGAAAATATCTTAAATGAGACGTATGTTGAACGTTTAGATAACTAATTTGCATTATATCTTATAGACGGTAACATTTTATATATAACATTTTTTTCTCGAATAACCTCAATATGTGATTTCGTCCAGGACCTTTATTTTTTTTAAATTTAAGGACAATCGTTATGTCAAAGCTAATACTGATTTACAGCATGCATGGAGTCGTTACATATTTCATTGACAAATAAATTTAAGCATTTAAACGACCGGAAGAACAAATAAATTGGTATTTTGAAAGGTTTATAAAATTTTCATGTCATTTCACTATATCAATTTATAACCTTAAATTTTTTAAACTTATTGTCATTATGCCTAAGCTTTGTAAAATTTGATAAGTTAAAGACGTATTTAATGAGTTGCATGGATTTTCACGTAATGAAAAAGTTCATCTTTGACCTATTTCATTGAGTGTCATATATAATATGACCTTTTTCTATTATCATGATTCAATTATAATTAAACCGCTTCAAACTATATAAACCTTTTTATAAATCTCTCATTATTATGGATGCTCTAAGGCTCTCATGAGAAGCATATACATTGTATTGAAAACCGAAAATTCATAAAAAAACAAAAAAACAAAAAAAAAGGAGAGAGAAGACAAGCAAGAAGCTACTTGTGGTAACAATTTTACAAAGAGTTCGTACCAGACTAGAAAAAAGCATTATACATAACTAAACACATTCCAAAGAAGAGGCTTTTGAACGGCAATATGAATTGATCAAGATTGCAAATAATGTGCATATATGTATCTCAACGATACTTTTATTTTTATGCATAACTACACAACCCATAAACGCAAGTATTCCCTTTCTTGCATCTCTTGTCACACCCTCCGCAATGACGCTTGTCCTTCATCAGGTTGACGCATTTTCCCTTGCAGCAAATCTCTTGGTGTTTGCATTTTTTGCCACAATGCCCACAATTTTGTTTGTTGGTCTTAACATTAACACATTTCTTCTTGCAACAGTCTCGACCTGGGCTGCCTCTAGCCCGGCATCGTCTTGGGTTCTTGTTGCACTTTTGCAAGCGCAAGCCACGTGAGTGTCGGGCAAGGAACCGACTGGCTCCTCTTAGTGAGCCATAAGTAGGCATAAGATCTTCGTCATCCTCTTTAATCGGCGTTGCAGAAAGGTTGATGGCTAAAGCCATGACAATGATTAAGGCTATCAAGAATTTTATCATGCTAGTATTCATGGTGTTTTGAAGAGTGTACGTATATATGATGTTGATATCTAATGAAAGTGTGGATTGATTTGTGGATGATATTAAATAAGAACGTGTTATTTATAGGGAGGAAAATGTTTAGAAAATTGTGGGTGTCATGGTAATCTAGGTTGAGCCCAATACAACATACAATCCATACAGTCCAAAATATCGTCTAACAGTATTTTGTAGCGAAGGCTCCACTAAAAAGTGTCGATGAAGACTTTGGATTGTATTTTCTTATCCATAAGCTTTTCAAAACAGAATCACGATTCAAGAAAGAAGATATTTTATTTTTTATATATATATATATGGTGTGGTTATTTGTGGAAAGTATATTAGCGGTAGAAAGAATAAGAAGGATTTTTGATTGTTGGGTGAAACTAGCAGAAAATTTATCAATGGGATAACATTAGTGATTGTGTTTAATAATACTTCTCATTAATGAAGAATAATGGTGTTTTTTTTGTTTTTGACTTATTTCAAAGGATATTTGTTTTCTATTAATCAAGTGAATTCATTTGTAGTACCATCGTCCTCTCCACAAAAATTATTGTCACTTTCGACTTTCCTAGTCTTCTATATCAACTTGGAACATTAAATATTTTTGTTTGTGCTATTTAATAATTTGATGCATGAATATATGAATCGATTGAACGTTTATTATGGATTTTTTATTTGGTATCAAATTTGTCATAAAGTATGATGTTACATAAACAAAATTATTTAAGGTCAAAATTGAAAAAGAAAGACTCAGGAAAAGTCAAAATGCGGGAACAATAATTTGGGACGGATGTAGTATATTATAGGACACGCTAATTTTTTTTACTTTTATTTATGGAACACTAAATGTTCTTTTGCATCATAATGACACTCAATGGTTTTTTTGACACATTATGTACTGCCTCCATAACATTTAGTAAATTGTAGTGACATACTACATTTTTAAGAGCATTTGTATAGACACATTCTGAAACGACACACAATTTTTATGAACATTTTTAGTGTAACAAAGTCTATCTGCTATCATATAATGATGGTGTTTTATTAAATTACTGATAATGTTTACTGTGCTTCAAAGTTATGATAGACCTTTTTAGTATTTATAAAATATATATATACTATATATATTTTATATTATATATATAGAGAGATGAGCGATTGAGGAGAGAGAGAGAGAAGGAAATGTTAAAATAAAAAAAGACAAATATTATGAGTATAATAAAAGAAAAAAACTTTTTAAATAAGTTCTTGAAAAATTTCATTAAATCAGATAGATTGATGCATTAATACTTTTGTATAATATATTTTTTCTAATTTTGAGTCTTTACATAAGTTTTTTAATTGCGCAAGAAAAGAAGAAATTTCTGTTTCATCAGAAAAATTTTGATGCATAAATTTTTCGAATTTTATAGTTTGATGCGCAAAAAAATTTGATGCGCAAAAGTCAAAATAAGTTGGGTACAAAATGAATTTTGATTGCACTAAAAACGATTTTAATGAACAACGTTTTTTTCATAATTTTTTTTCGGCTAATCATATCCACTGTTTGTAGACTTCTTTAATATTTTTTCATGCACTAGTCATAACGATCTTGTGGAATTTTTAGAATTTTTTAAGTGTACTTTTAAAAAAAAAGTAATCTTTTCTATGCCTTCTCACAAATTTTGTTTATATATTTATATTGATATTATATTTATATATTTATATACTAATATAATATATATTTTATATATATATATAGATACATTTACTTATATATAATTATATATAGAGATAGACGAGAAGAGAGAGGTGAGAGTTAGGATCAAATAAGTAGAGAAACTTAAATGTGAATGATAATGATAAGAAGTCACAACCACACAATTTTAGATGCTACTATACAATGATGCATCTCCCTTTCTAATTCTCTCCCATTTAAAATGTGTGGGCTAGGAAATCCTCTTTATTTACTATATCTCTATAATATTTTAAATCTCACCGGTCCCTATATTAATATATATTATTTTATTTACTTTCATATATGGGAGGTTAAAAGTGAAAAAGCATACAAATATTCCGTGAGAGGATAAAAAGAAATATTTTTTTTGTTTTTAAGTTCTCGAAAAAATTCGTAAGAAAGTTACCATTAAAATCTAGGTATGTTGTGCATTAAATTTTTTGTTAAAGAAGTTTTTCTATTTTTGTGTTTTTATATGTTTTTTTGATGCGGCATCAAAGAAGAAAATTTTGATTGCACAAAGTTTTATTGACTTGTTATAGTTGGAATGCGCAATAGTAAATTTTGATGCAAAACAGTCAAGAAGTTGGTGCAAAAACGAGTGTTTTGATGCACATAATAAATGACGATTTAATGCAAAACGTTTTTTTTTCGAATTTTTTTTTCGCACCAAAACTTATCCAATTTTATGAAAAAACTTCTTTACAACTTTTGCTCATGCACAAAACAATACACGATCTATTGTAGAGATGTTTTCCGCATTTTTTAAGAACTTTTTTTAAAAATATAAATCTTTTTAATCCTTCTCCCGTATATTTGTCTTTTTTATTTGAGTCTTATATCCTATATTAGTTATATATATATATATATATATATTGCATAAGTATTACTGTTAGGAATGGAATTTTTAATTGGACATTATCTAAGAAATAGGGCACTAGCATCTTTATCTAGAGAGTGGTTTACTTTAGGATATGATGCGTAACCTTAGCCAACTATCAA
The DNA here is from genome assembly GCA_026074375.1 of Tanacetum coccineum. Classification (NCBI taxonomy): domain Eukaryota; kingdom Viridiplantae; phylum Streptophyta; class Magnoliopsida; order Asterales; family Asteraceae; genus Tanacetum; species Tanacetum coccineum. The sequence goes on along the minus strand of BQNB010019822.1, from coordinate 16,765 downwards.
AATTTATAATTGTTCAAAGAAATTCATTAAAACCGGTTTTTAGATAGGAACCACGAATCAAGAACAACCCGCAACAAGACATCGACAAAGGGTTATGATCCCTTAATGTTGAGTGGTACTAACACACACGAGATATTTACACTCAAACAATTATTAAACTAGAGCAAAAGAATAAGGTAAATATAAACGTCACCCCCTTATTTCTATTTATAGAGAATGAGGAGGGAGAAACCTAATCCTTGGTGAACAAGAAATCTACAATTGAGAAGGTTAGTCACGTACGGCTATATATGTATTATATAGGTCGCGGTTAAGACGTGAAGCTATTTGTGCTTGTTGATTTGATTGAATTGGAATTTTTGCATAAGGTGCATTCATAGCCTCGCATTTAAATCTTTTGATTGTTTTTAAACCCGCGAGGGGGATACATGTTTGTTTTATAAAATCGAACACATATGATTTTATGGTATGTTGGACCCGATTATGAGATTGTTTCCGCATAAGTAGCTATTGTCGAAGTCTCTTATTTCATGAACCGTTAATCGCCTTATGAGGTGAACGCTAATGCATTAAATAGATCTATTGGGTTTGACAACCCTGTCCGGGGTATGAATCCTTGTGAACACCCTGTCAAACAGACATTTTGTATTTAGAAGTAGTAGGTATATGACAATAATACCTTGTTTTGGGGCAAATTAACATATGAAATGGCATATGTATTATTAATGTTCGGTGTCATGAGCTTATTGCGTGAAAGAAAAGAGATGTTATACATTGTATTCGTTGCAATGTTTTCCCAAGAACTAATTATGTGTTCAAAGTTATTACTTATTGATTATTTTAAACTCTATGAATTTCACTCAACATTGTTGTTGACGTTTTAAACATGTTTTATCCCAGGTAACCAAGAATGAAGGCAACGATGGTGTGGAGGTATCGTGCGTGTGATGGATTTAGTAAAAGACTACTTGCGTGTTCCTTGTCTTTCAAAAACAATGTTTTAAGCTGTTCTATAACAATGTCTTTATTTTGAAACAATAGTTTTTCAAATGTTGTAACGGTTGCGGTTGCGATTCTGTGGGGACCTGAACGCGTTTTACTCTGATTAATAATGGAACACATGTTTCTTAAACATCTCATTTAGGTCATTTTCTATTATCTTGGTGAATGGTGCTATTTAGTAACACCCAATTGCAAATTCCGCTGCGCAATCCAAAGTTGTTTAGTTCAGGGTGTTACAGAGTGGTATCAAGAGCCTAACGTTATAGAGAACTATGTCAAGTCTTTTTGAAAACCTAAACTATAACACTTCTACACGCACGCCAAGACTCCTCGTTTCCATTGGTTACATATAGAAAGAAAATGTATATTTATGTATGTGTTGTATGTATAAATGGTTATGTATGGGTATATTTGTGCATGTGTTGTATGCATACATTGTTACGTATTGGTACATTTATGCATGTGTTGTATCCATAGAATGTTATGTGATTATATAATAATTATTATATATATGTCTGGAGTATAATTGAGGTATATACTGAACGAGAATGTCATGAATTGTGAATTTTTGTTTGTTGCGCTTTTATGCGAACTGTTATTTTGATAATAGTGTTCCAATAAGAATAAGAATTTCTATTGAATAAGTATTATACGATATTTTCTAGATTATCATGGTAAACGTAATTCCTCCTGATCATGTGGGTGGTGTACATGTTGTTGAGCCGAATCAACATGATGATGTTCTTGTTGTTTTCGAGCCTGTCTTAGAGGATGAAGACGAGGACCCGAAAGAGGAATATTTTGAAGAAAAATAAGAGCCTCAAGAAGAAGAAGATGACATGGAAGTCGATATCGAGGAAGATGAGAATGAGCCGAAGTTGACATATGCTTATGAAGAGGTGGGTCCTTGTCATACCCCGACAAAGGCTGAAACTCGGGAATGCAACATAATGATCAATCATAACACAAGATACAAAATAGAGAAAACTACATTGCAAAAACTTCAAGTGTTACGAAGACCATCAACCTCGAGTGATGTCCCAAATCACTATCAAAATCCACAATCTCCTAAAATTATTCAAATGCCCTCACAGGGGTCCAAAATCCAAACTTATTCCAAATACTAAAACCAAACAAAATAAACAAGCAAGACTTCACATGAAATTCCACTTGGGATACTTCTAAGTCTGCTATCACACATCACCAAAATATTCTTCTTTCACTTCACCTGAAAATGATACTCGAAAACGTCAACAATAATGTTGGTGAGCTCGTAGGTTTGACATAAAACCCAAAAGTTGTGCCAATATTTCAACAGTGGACAATAGTGTTATATGACAGTGAATATATACAAACAACCTTAACATCACCGCTAATCAACAACCATATGTCACTTACGCGCCTAAAGGGCCTACTAGCTGGAGAACTAAAATTAGGGCAGGACTACACACAAACTTAGGTAGGCGTACCCATCCGCTCCAATAATCACACAAATACTGGGTAGGCGTACCCATCCGATCCAAACAATTATGCATCACATAATATTCACATAGCAGTCATAAGCACATATCTTGTCTCAAAAACAAAACCACATTTCGCACAGTTCAATTCAAAACATTTCAAAACACATTTGAGTATCACTTTCCCCCAACGAAAAAACAGTAAAAATGAGGCTACGAGAATTCATCTCAAGCAAGTCTTTAGCAACCAAATCTCAATCACACAAGCAAATGCAGCGACGCCCTCACACGACCTAGTCCAGTTAATGTCCCAATTTAATCATCCAATTCTAAAACAATCTTCACGTTTGATGCATAGAGTTTAGACGCGTTGTACAATTACCCTTAACAATTTAGTGGTGTGATGGTTGACGACATATTTCCACAATCATATCAATCTCATTACTCAATAATACATACTTATACTATTTAGTATAAATAGATAAGTAATATAAGTAAATATTTATAATTAATATTTATAAATATATCTCGATAAGTTCATTCGGTAATCTTAATCACCTCAAAATAATCATATTAGAGTTGAAAATGAAACGTTTACTCATAGTAAACATATTCGAGAAGTTTTGAGAAAAATTATATTTTTCGTCTTTTAGTGAATTTATGAAATAAATAAAATAATTAAATAATATTTTATTATTTAAAATTAAAAATCATGTTTTTAGGAGAATTTCTAAGTATAAACTTTTTATGAAATTTCGACATGACCCGTACGCTCATACAACGTTTTCCAAGGTTTCAAACCTTATTTTCAACACTTTTCATAAATTCGACACTTTTCGACAAAATTCCAAAAATCTCAAACTTTAACGTTTACTAAAACGTTTTTCCCAAATATCATTCAATATTACTTCGTAAATACATTTTCACTTTCAAAAGTCCGTCAAAACTCTCATAACTACTAAATATCGTTTATTGGGCTTTAAGGCCCAACAAGGGTCCATTAAGATATTTATAAGTCCAAAATATGATCAAAGTCCAAAACCAAGGTCCATTTACATGCATAAGCTTATACCAATAAGTAGAAAATAATCCGGACCACAATAAGCCCTCCCATTAAGTCACGGCTTAAATAGACTTATTGGGCCGTGAGCTCATAAGCGCCAAAATACGTATATTAAGCTTGAAAATAAGCTAATAAGCTACGTATCGCATTTGGTTACTACCATAAGCCTCAAAATAGTCCACAAACCTACGTCATAACATAAAAATAGTCAAAATTACTTTCCTAGTGATTTGGGAAATTTTCGTGGCATATAAGCCAAGAAATAGCTTAAAAATAAGCCCGAATAAGCTATACAAGCTACTATAAAAAATAAGCTATCTAGCAACATATATTATTCAACCATCATGACCACAACATCAAAACTACAAAAATCTCTTTTTTTCCTTTTTATAACCCACGAACCAAACACTACCTTTTTATTCGTTTCGCTTCCAAAAATTAATTTTCACAACGATCAACTTGTACAACGAACATCTATGCATCAAAACAAATGCAAAAGGACAAACGAAATTTAAATTTGAAAACTTACAAGAAAATCTTCAAAAATGTATATTTCGACACGAACCGGACAACCCAAACGTTGTTTAAATGAATACCTAAATACTCGTATCAACTCGGAATATCACGTTCTCAATCAAAGTTGGAAAATTTATGGTAGATTGTGGTGGTAGGTGGCGGACGAACACCACACACACACACACACACACATGTGTTTTTTTAAATGAAATGGATAATGAATGGAGATGTTTCTAGTGGAATAATATAAGTGTACAATGGTTAGACAAACTTGCTAAAAAATGCCATGTTGTCATTTTTTGACTTATTTGACCGGCCATAGGATCCAAGAGGTCTTGGGTCTTTCTTTTCGTGTCGGAATCACTTAAAAGCTCGCAAAACTCAATCGTAAAATTTACCCCAAAGTTAATTAGCATTTTTATTCACCTTAAAAATACTTTTCCATTAACCTATAGTAGTTACACGACATATTTTTACTTTAAACCCTTTTAAAACTTATCTGGACATTAACGGACGTGTCGGACTCTTTTTTCGGCATTTCTCAAAATTCACGGGTCAAACCACCCGAAATACGAATAACACAATAATACCTATTATTCACAATAAACTAAAATTCATCACAATTCTCCTAAAAATCATCACCGTTAACACGGTACAAAATCTGAATAAATTGACAAAAGTCAAATAGTCAAAGGATAAATGAAATATTCAAAACACAAAAAGGGAAAATGTTACATTCTCCCCCCTTAAAAGAATTTCGTCCCCGAAATTTAACTACTAACATCACTAAACAAATGTGGGTACTTCAATTTCATCTGATCTTCACGTTCCCACGTGAATTCAGGGCCACGTTTCGAATTCCAGCAAACCTTGACGATGGCAATCCTACTACGCTTCAACTTCTTAAACTCTTTTTTAAAATTTCATAGGCTCTTCCACAAAATTCAACTTAGTATCAACTCGGATCTCATCCAAAGGCACTTGCAGTGTTGGATCAGTCAAACACTTCTTAAGTTTTGACACGTGGAACGTGTCATGAACACCATTCAACTCCTCAGGCAAATCTAACATATAGGCCACAGGGCCTACCTTTTCAATAATCTCAAAAGGTCCAACAAATCTAGGTGCTAACTTCCCTTTCTTCCCAAAGTGTACTACACATTTCTAATGCGACACTTTGAGCAAGACACAGTCACCTATTCTAAACTCTAGAGGCTTTCTCCTTTTATCAGCATAACTTTTCTGGCGATCACGCGCAGCCTTAAGTCTATCCTTAATCTGCGAGATCTTCTCAGTAGTCTCTTTCACTAACTCAGGTCTTATTAACTGACCTTCTCCAACCTCAGCCCACATAATTGACGAACGACACTTTCTACTATACAATGCCATAAACAGAGCACATCTCACACTATCATGATAACTATTGTTATACGAAAACTCAACCAACAGAAGATGAACATCCCAACTTCCTCCGAAGTCTAGGATGCACGCTCTAAGCATGTCTTTCAAAGTCTGAATAGTACTCTCACTCTGACCATCGGTCTAAGGGTGATAAGTCGTACTCATGTCTAAACGAGTTCCTAATGCCTCTTGCATTGACTACCAAAGCCTTGATGTGAAACGACTATCACGATCCGATATAATCAAGATCGGCCCACCATGTCTAACAACTATCTCATTCAAATACAATCTAGCCAATCTATTCATCTTATAATCCTCACGCATAGGTAGAAAATAAGCAGACTTAGTCAATCGGTCCATAATGACCCAAATAGTATCATGCCCACTACTAGTCCTAGGCAACTTAGTCACAAAATCCATAGCTATCCCTTCTCATTTCTATACGGGAATCTCAGGTTGCTGAAGCACGCCAGATGGCCTTTGATGCTCAGCCTTAACCTTCAGACAAGTCAAACACTTACTAACATACTCAGCTATATCCTTTTTCATTCCAGGCCACCAATACATATCTCCACATATCTCTCAAATCATAATACATCTTATCAGCACCTGGGTGTACAGAGTACTTTGACTTATGTGCTTCATCTATTATCAGGGTTCTTACATCACCCTTCAAAGGTACCCATAATCGATCCAAGTAGTACAAAGTTCCATCACTTCTCTGTTCTATCATATCATCCAAACCTTTCTGCAATCTTGCAGACTCATCCACAGCCTCCTTCTAAGCCGCCAGTATTCTATCCTTGATACTCGACTGAAGGGTCATATTCATAGCTCTAACTCTCTTAGGTTTTACTCTTTCCTTCCTACTTAGGGCATCAGCCACCACATTCGCTTAACCAGGATGGTAGCGAATTTCACAGTCATAATCACTAAACAACTCTATCCAACAACGTTGTCGCATATTTAACTCTTTCTGACTAAAGATATGTTGAAGACTCTTATGATCTGTATAGATGACACTCTTGTTCCCGAACAGAATAAAAGTCTCCAGATCTTAAGAGTCAAACACGACCGAACCCACTCCAAATCATCGGTAAGTATAAATTCTCCTCAGAATTTTAAAAACCTGCCTAGACGCATAGGCTATCACTTTACCTCTTTGCATTAACACACAACCTAGTCCTATCCCAGACGCATCACAATATACCACAAAATCTTCCGGTCCATCGGGGAGAGCTAGAACAGGCGCATTACATAACTTATCCTTCAAGGTTTGAAATGCCAATTCCTGTTCCTCACCCTAATCGAAAGTCTTACATTTCAGAGTCAAGATAGTAAGAGACTTAGCTATCTTAGAAAAGTTCTCAATGAACCTACGATAATACCTAACCAATCTTAAGAATGAACGAACCTCAGTCGGAGTTCTAGGGGCTTTCCAATTCTTAACAGCTTCAATCTTACTAGGGTCTACATGAATCTCATTACCATTTATCACATGCCTAAGAAACTGTACTTCTTTTAGCCAGAATTCACACTTAGAAAACTTAGCATACAATTTCTCTTTTTTGAGCAGTCCTAAGACTAACCTTATAGTGTTCTACATGCTCCTCTTGAGTCTTAGAGTAGATTAAGATATCGTCTATAAACACTATCACAAACTTGTCAAGATAAGGACTACAAACTCTATTCATCAAATCCATAAATACTGATGGTGCGTTAGTCAGACCAAAGGGCATTACTATGAACTCGAAATGTCCATAACGGGTTCTAAACGCAGTTTTTGGGATGTCATTCTCATGCACTCTCAGCTGATGGTATCCAAACCTAAGATCTATCTTCGAGAAAAACTGCGATCCTTGCAGTTGATCAAATAGATCATCAATTCTAGGAAGTGGATAACGATTCTTAATAGTCAACTTGTTTAGTTATCTATAGTCAATACACATTCTAAAAGAACCATCCTTTTCCTTAACAAACAATACCGGCGCTCCCCAAGGCGATGAACTTGGTCAAATGAAACCCTTGTCTTGGAGTTCCTTGAGTTGTCCCGACAACTCCTCCAATTCAAAAGGTGTCAAACGATAGGGAGACTTTGCTACCAACGTTGCTCTAGGGATTAACTCAAATCAAAACTCAATTTCCTGAATAGGCAGTAATCCAGATAGGTCATCCGAGAATACCTCAGGAAAATCTCTAACCACAACAATCTCTTTTTGATTCTTTTCATTAGCCTTAGCACTCATCAAGAGTCTCGCTTTCTCTTCTGGTCTTTCTCCTAATACTCTAAGCACCTTGCCATCTGGTAGTGGTATCCTCACTACCTTCTCATGACAAATTATTTTAGCCTTATAATTAGCCAACCAGTCCATACATATAATCACATCAAAACTTCCATGCCCAAAAGGTATCAAATCAATGTCAAAGACATGACCCTCGATTTTTAGTTTGCAACCCTTAATAACCTTATCAATCTCTACTAGCTGCCCACTAGCTACCTCAATCTCATATCTGAAACCTAAATCGCTGGGCTCTATGCCTAACAGAGGTATAAAAGTAGTGAAAACAAAAATATAGTCGGCACCAGAGTCAAATAAGGTAGTGGCAAAATGATTGTTCAAAGTAAACGTACCTATCATAATGTTCAGATCCTGGCGAGCTTCCTCTGCTCCCAACATGAATGCCCTACCCCTATCCTGGTTCCCTTAGTTTATACAACCCTGACCCCCGTTATTAGCAGCAACTTGGTTTGGACGATTTTCTTCCGGTTCTTGTGCCCTATTCATTCTAGGACAAGCTGACCTGACATGGTCGATACTACCACCCTCATAACATGCCCTAACAGTTGGGTTTCTAGCAATGACAGGATTTACATTCCTCGACACCCCTCTACAATCTTTTGCCAAATAACCCGGGTGGTTACAGTTGAAGCATGTGCGACAAGGCCCTCCAGGTGCATGGTAGGAGTTGCAGGTGGTACACTTGGGCCAAGTACCCATATTCTCTCTTCCGACAGGGTTTACAGTAGTAACAAAAATATTCCCAGTCCTAGTCCTCTTATTATCATCCTTACCATTCCTATCCTTGCTAGGTTCCCCCATATTTCCTCTTTTCTTAACCTTCTTAATCAATCCATTCTCACAGCCTCATCGGTCAGTGCACCAAAAATCTGCATAACCTTCTGTATAGTCTTTGGCTTTGTTGCTGCCACCATCCCACGGATCTATGGAGCAAGGCCATACACATACCTCTCAATCATCCTACTCTCTAGGGTTACCAAATGTGGAACTAACCTAGCCAAATCATGAAACCTATCAGTATACGCAGGATGGCCAGTCCCGACCATGACGTGATTCCACAACTCAGTTTCCAACTTTTACATCTCATGAATAAGGCAAAACTCTTGTATCATCATAAACTTAAAGTCATTCCATGACATACTAACAGCAACTTTCCGGCTTAGCATGCGGATCTGAGAGTTCCACCATGTTAAATCCTTACCCACAAATGAACCAGCAGTGTATTTCACTTTTTGGTCATTACTACAACCACTCATATCATGCATAGACTTCATTTTTTCAATCCAACGAGTAAGAACTACAGCACCTCCCTTACCATCATATTCCTTAGGGTTACAAGCTAAGAACCTCTTATATGAATAACCTACCTGGTTACCATTCACTAACACATTCCTAACGTTCTCCTGAATGTTCTCATTAACCACATTACCATTCTGATTTTCAACATTTCCTTGGTTAGCAACCTGAGCTAGCATGGCGGGTAAGAGGTTCTGCAATTGCTAGGCAATGATCGTTGAGAAGTTGGGTGCTCCCCCATTGGCTGCCTCTACATTCCCATTGACTCCCTCTACACCTACATTAGCTCTCAAACTCGGGTCATTTCCTTAATCATTCAAATCATCAACACGCTCATCATTACCTTCCCTAGGTCTTCTACCCCTTCCACCTCTACCAACCCGTTCACCCGTTCCCTCTCCTAGTGATTCGGCAGCAGGCCGGCCAGCACTTCTGGTTATCACCCTTGGCGGCATTATCCACACGAGGGAGAACATAGGCAACGTTAGGTAAGTGGGAATACTCACACATATATATAGAATATCTTACTATATATAACCAGATATACACGTAACTTCACCCTATGGTGTCAACATCGATTTGTGTGAACAACATCATCAAGTATGAGTGAGTTGTGATACGCTTATAACTATGTTGGCAACCGTATTTATATTCGTATCCTTTCCCATTCATATTCAATATTGAGTCTACCCATTTCAATGATTGACATAACTAAGGTACCAAGCCGCAAACACATAAAGGCACACAGAAGCGGAACACCAAGCACATAGATCCTATACGCAACTAAACATACAAGATCCTCTAGGTATATAGTCTTAGTCCAAACCACTACGTCTCTATAAACCTTGGCTTGATAACCAATCTCGTCACACCACATCTAATGGTAGTAGAAACTCGAGAAGAATGCAAAATAATGATCAATTCATTACAAATAGCTAACTTATCTTTAAACTTCCCAAACAAAAAAATGAATCAAGCAATAAGCAAGCAAGACTTCAAACGAAATTCCACACGAGATACTTCTAAGTCTGCTATCAATCACCAAACTACTCTTCTATTACTTCACCTGAAAATGATACTCAAAAATGTCAACAATAATGTTGGTAAGCTCGTAGGTTTGACCTTAAACCCAAAAGCTATGCCAATATTTCAACAATGCACAATAGTACTATATGACAGTGAATATCTGCAAACAACCTTAGCATCACCACTAATCAATAACCATATGTCACTTATGCACGTAAAGGGCCTACCAGCTGGAGCACTAAAATTAGGGCAGGACCACACACAAACCTGGGTAGGCGTACCCATCCGCTCCAATAATCACACAAATACTGGGTAGGCGTACCCATCTGATCCAATAATATCACAAATACTGGGTAGGCATACCCATCTAATCTAATAATATCACAAATACTGGGTAGGCGTACCCATCCGATCCAATAATATCACAAATACTGGGTAGGCGTACCCATCCGATCCAAACAATCATGCATTACATAATATTCAAATAGCAGTCATAAGCACATATCTTGTCCTAAAAACAAAACCACATTTCACACAGATCAATTCAAAACATTTCAAAACACATTTGAGTATCATTTTCCCCCAACAGAAAAACCAGTAAAAGGTGGGGCTACGAGAACTCACCTCAAGCAAGTCTTTAACTACCCAATCTCAATCACACAAGCAAATGCAACGACGCCAGCACACGACCTAGTCCAGTTAATGTCTCAATTTAATCATCCAATTCCAAAACTATCTTCACGTTTGATGCATAGAGTTTAGACGCGTCGTACAATTACCCAAAACAATTTAGTGGTGTGATGGTTGACGACTTAACTCCATAATCATATCAATCTCATTCCTCGATAATACATACTTATACTATAACACCCCGTGTTTTAGGGTCATTGTACGTCGTCAATAAATTCACTATGTATTTTTAGTATTGTACGTGTTTACTTTTAAATCGTGATCGTTAAATTAAATCGCATAAGCTAAAAATTATCGTTCAATGTAAACGGGCATCAAACAATTAAATGTTTACATCAAGCAAGTGTTAAATAATTATTTTGAGAATAATTATTAACTTTGTTCATTTTATTTTTATTGGTAAGATAAAGTGTTTTGTTTCACGACTAAAATAAGTTAGGCTTCCCGGATCACCAAACTATACTACGCTTCAACAAATACCCACAAATGTACCCAATACTTAAAAATTACAAAGATATCTTATACATATGCCTCTATAGCCGGATATGTATAGATAAAACACAAGGATGATAGTTGACTTATTATTAACATGTGTTATATACTTTAGGAAGCAACCAACAATTCAAAGTCTTACCAACTAGTCTTACTAGTTTACTTACACACTCTAATGCTCTATGCCAATCTCTTAGCAACCCATGCCCCCCCCCCCCTCACTTATCTTACACTTTGTAAGACCTTTTCTAGCAGATATTTGTGTTATTCATAAAGTGCAAGACTTATAGAAATCATTCAACACATTTCATTATCTAAAAATCAAACTCATTTGCTCTCTTGGCTCTCTCCCACCTACGACATAAAACAAACACACCAAAATAATTCACACAACTTATTTTACAACCTACGCAAGTGTTCCTATATCATTTCTAAGACATTCTAAGAAGGTTTGAAGGCTTGGTTAAGCTTTGAAAAGGGTTAAGCAAGATTAGGGTTTCATTTGGTGTTAGCTTGGATTTTGAATCTAAACTATTGTTTAGATCTTGTTGTGTTATTTCATTTCTTCATAATAAGGTTAACACAATATATTTATACTTGTATTCATATATGATATATTATGCATTCCATGTTCTATATTAGGGGAATTATATACTTGTGGTGTTGTAAAGTTATGAAATGCTTGATTGCTAAAACTAGGAATCTAGATTTCGAATATCATGGGGGCTTAAGTTTGAATTTATAAAAACTTATGTAGACATATTTTTGGCCCTAGTTGTTTCTAAGTATTTTAACTATATGTCTTGTGTTGTTCTCTGATGTTTTGGGTAATTTTTAAAGATCATTTTGTCATGGCTAGTAAGTCACGCAAAGAAAGTTACTAAATTCGGACATGATTCTGCACACCAAATTTATTTTGTAAAAACCACTAGGTTAGGTGCATTTTGGGCATTTGGTCCAGTTGAAGTATATTTAGAGAAATATTTGACTTAAAATCTGATACTTGAACCAACATGTTTCAATAAGTAACAAGGGAGATATGGCCCTTTTCCGGGAGGCAAACCTGCTGTCTAGGGACAACAGTGACTGTTATGAACCATTTTGAGTATAACTTTTATTGGTAACAAAGTGAGTCAAGTGGCTTACATATTTGAAAACTAGACTCATATTAGATAATCATAGACTCCGAAAACGCATTATTTTATAGGAAAACAAAAGAGTTATAGCCAATTTACGACTCAAGTTCTTAAAAACTGCTTTGAGCAGGTCCGAAAGTGTTTTTGCTTAAACCAACATCTAAAACTTATGAAATGGAATAAAGGATTTGAAATAATGAAAGTAGACATTTTTATCTTGGTTTAGAGATTTTCCCCAAGAAAAACGGCCTTATAACGAGTTAGATACGCGTGTTTTTAAGTTGGATTTATAACTACATAAAACTAGTTTTTAATTTACTTTTATGGTTATGTATCTAAAACCCTTTTCTTTATGATTTTTACATATAACATATATATACCAAGTTCTATATTACTAGGGAGTTTCATAATGATTTGAGGCCTCTTCGGGGTGTCGTATTGACTACATGACCTCTATATTATGATAGCCCGAACGATAGTACGATGTTATGTTGGGATTCTTGATTTGATGAGACAAAGTGAATAAAAGAATGAAACAAGATGGAAACAAGAAGGACCAAAATTGTCATCATGAAGATCTATAAGATGTAGAAGAAAATAAAATTTTGGTCAAAATAAGATAAGAATGAATATTAATGAGAAGATAATGTTGAATAATTTATTGATTCTCTCATTAATATATTAATTAGTTTCCTTGTAAGCCTAGGACTCCTTATCCTATAAAAAGAGGTCCAGGCATTTAGAAAAATATATCCAGAAACATAGAGCTCTCCAATGAGAGTCGTCTAGCAAAGGTGTGTGTGTGCATCATAGATAGAAAACATATTGTTTGAGTGGGTTTACACGTCCCACAAAATAGTTAGTTTATTAGTTAGTAATCCCAAATTATAGTGTTTGGGGTAAAGGTGGAATGTTCAATAATAAAACCTTGTTTGATAATATTGCTTTTCTTATTGAATTTTCACTGCTGCGGTTGGATTCATATTTCATAAGCTAATCCTAGACTGAGCTTTTAAAAGTTTCTCAACATGTGGTATCAGAGCCTAGTCGGCTCTTGGGATCAGGACTCCCTTACACCCCCCAAAGGTTTTTGAAGAAACCCTAAAAACCTAATTTTCAAGTTATCTTATGGTGAAAGTTTTATGGGTTTTTTCTTGGGTTTTGGAAGGATTCAGTGCTATAATGATGCTTATAATCGTCCTCTCTACCTGTTTGGGTATGCAATACTATTGGTAAGCTTTGTTACTATTTGTTTGGGTTTCTTTTTGATCCGTTGTACTCTAACTGATCAAACCCTAGACAATTAGGGTTTGTATATTTTTTTCGGATCTGATGTCGTGTATACACGGCTTGGTATGAATTCATTCAAACTCTTTTAGGGTTTTCTGATAAAAGCCTTGATTGTATAAGTTGGGGGTTGCACTAATGGGTATCTTTGGTGGTCATGATTTGGAAGAGAAGGATGTTATGTTATTCTGATCATTATCGTGTTAAATCAAATACATGGAAACTTTCAAGGCAATGTCTTGTTCAAGCTGGTATACAACTTGGTAATAGGATGGTTACTACTGTAGGGTTAGCAGTTATTACTGTTGGATTTGTTATACAAAGTAATTGTTGTTAAAGATGATTTAATGCTGATTGGATTGTTCTTATTGTTTGTTTAAATTAGTGCTACTCAACTTAGTTAATGCTGCTAAGGCTCAAGTACATATTAATGCTGCTAGTATATACTTAATGCTGCTAGTACATACTTAATGATGCTAGTATATACTTAGTGCTGCCAAGTATATACTTAATGCTGTCAAGGATGGTTAATGCTGCTAATGTACTTTGTGCTACCTAGTATGGGAGAACAATAGTAAGTCATAAGTTAATACTTCTAAGGTATAAAAGCAGTTACTACTGTTATTATTGTTGGTTAATACTTCTAGTGTTAAAAAGCAGTTACTACTGCTTGTGGTAAAAGCTGTTAGTTACTACTGCTTGGGATTAAAAAGTTAATACTGCTTCATGATATTAATACTGCTATTGAATTTAAGCAGTTAATATTGCTTCCTATGTTAATACTGTTTGGGTTAAAGGAAGTTAGTACTGCTAGAAGCAATTACAACTGCTAGAGATCAAAGTACCGCTGAAAAGATCAAAGTACCGCTGAAAAGATCAAAGTACCGCTGCTGTTTGTGAAAGTACCGCTAGTGTTATCCGATTACTTAGAACGTACTGCTTGCTTTATCAGATATCGGGTAATACATGAATTTTGGTTTTTGGATGGATTTGGATCTCGAATGCTTCGTTTAAGGGGAAGTGAACGGATTGATTTTTAAATGTTCTTAAACATTTAAAAGGCTCGTTTTTGGAGATTATTTGAAGAGGTGATTACGAAGACGATTGATTATCACTTATTTGATGTTGTAGTTGAGTTTCACAGATGCGTGTTCTTATCATACCTTTTAGCAGGAGGTAACTTGTTTGTTTTGTATGGTGACGAAGACTTGCAAAATCTAGGAATGTGTGATTTTTCTTAAGGTGCTCAATGCTCACATTCGCTATCACTTGAAGGAGTTACGTTATTGTGCTCAGTGTCTCATTATAGAGAATGAGGATTTTGTCAAGAGATTGTGGTCTGCTTATACATTAGGAGTATGAGCTCAACGTCGTGGATAGTACAAGATATAAGGCACAAGTTTGGGAGATTCTACTTCTTCATCAAATTCGTTATACTCTATTTTCTTCATCAGTGATCACTACATGGAGCCTACATAGTTCGGGATTCAAGAGATGGTAAACATATTGGTTTCAGGGGAAGCTTATTGTTTAAATGTTTAACCATCTACATGCACCACTTGAGGGGAAGTGTTTCATTACTACTGCTGATTTTATTACTACTGCTAGTTTATATTTCTACTGCTCAAAGTCATTTTTCGTATTATGCTTCATGGAGGGTATTTTGAGTATTGGAATGCTGGATTAGTAGTTGTGGTATATGATTTGTAGCTGTTATGATCCAAGTTGCATATCTACAGAAGACCCCTATTGGATGATTACAAAAAGGGGAAGAAGATTACAAGTTTATTGATTTGCATCTTATTATGTGTGGTGGCATGATCATAAGTTAAGGGGAAGCTATCTACAAAGGAAGATTTTGTTTCATTCAGGGAGATGATTACATCTCAACTTCTCTATTTAAGGGGAAGTTCGTACACGACTTTGTTTGTTTTGTCATCATCAAATAGGGGAAGATTGTTGGGATTCTTGATTTGATGAGACAAAATAAATAAAAGAATGAAACAAAAGGACTAAATCTGGCAACTATGTAATTCTACAAAGATGGAAGATTTTGAAGAATTAATGAAGATTTGGTCAAAGATTTACAAGATAAAGACTAGGAAAGTATTTAATGTGATTTAATGTGATTTAATATGATTTAAATAGTTTCCTTATCTATTGATTTACTTCCTTTGTAAGCCATGATCTCTCCCTATATAAAGAGATCATTGGCGTATAGTTTTATACATCCATAGAAACATCGACCGATGAGAGTCGAATAGTAAAGGTGTGTGTGTACACCGGAGTTAGTTAGTTAGTACACCATAGTAGTTGGTGTAGCCCCAAGTTATAGTTGGGGTAATAGGGAAACGTTCAATGAAGAAAACCTTGTTTGATAATATTGCTTTCTTATTATTCCGCTGTGCATTCAATATTATCTGTAAAACTAATCCTAGTTGAGCTTAAATCGATCTTATCAGTCTCCACAAGTTTTTCCTTTCCATTGCTTGTTCACTTGGTTCTGGTTCTTCCTTTTCTGGATGATATGTGCTTAAACACATATCATTTATTTCTTAATATTAAGCTAAAAAGACCAATAATGAATGAAAACGACATAAAAATACATTGTATTCGTTTGTATTGTAAATTGTGTCTTGCACGTACGGATATTCAATAAAAGGACAAAAACAAAGGCAAAGCAGACAAAACCGAGCACGGGAATGGAAAGACAGCAAAAAATCGAAGCCAAAGGCGTATTCATTCTTTGTAGGTCCTTATAAACAGGATCTGAATGAGCCTTGAATGACTTATAGTCCTTTGAATAAATCCAAAGATACTATAGGAGACAATGACTGTGAATATAAATATTGACGCGGAATATCAACACTTATACCAAGATGAACACAAGAACAAATACTAAAATTGCTATTACTATTACTATTTGATTGTGAATACTCAATCAACTCCCGTTTACAATACTATTCTATGTTCCTTTTATAGGCTTAAGGAACCCTAAACGCGTTAAGAGATAATACTTATCTCTTCCTAAATTAACGCTAATTGATAACTATTACTAAAATTACAACAGACTTAAAAGTCTGACCAAGCAGTATT